>CAHIKZ030001423.1:147500-190000 GCA_903632075.3 Acanthosepion pharaonis | reverse complement strand
TTGAAAAATATTGACAGATTATAGTGTCAGGTCAGTGAAGGTTTTATTCAAACGCCAATAAGAATTATTGTAGAAGCATATAAACAACACGTGAAAGTCATTGTAAAAGATACAATTCCTTATTTTGAAGTCAAAATGAACGCAGAAAGAACTACGAAAACATCTTCACATTGAAATAGAAATCAGAACTAACCTAAAAGGTATCAGAAACGTACTATGCATAAATCAAAATCTATTGTTCAGTGCTTTGAAAATTTGAACAGAGAAATGATTTAGGCAGAAGATAACTGATTCCAGAATAGAAGAAAATCTCAAGATACAGAATTCTGTAAGTAAAAACGAAAAATCACTAAAAACCCATGTCCGTCACAGAAATAATAAAGAAGTGTGTTGATTTATGCACGAAGAAAGGAGAAGGAAATTTTCAATACCCGCATTTACATCTTAATAAATGAAAACATGACATTTTTAAAATAATCCCAGAAAAGCGAAACGAGAATGACGCAATCTCACATCAAGTATGAATGATTTGCTGCAAAGGATTTATCTGTTATAAATAATTCTTCTGAATCTAAGAACATTTTTCATTATTGTCAAATAAATTGCGCGTCAGTTTGTATCCAGAAAGAGGGAGAAAAAAATCATCACGAATTAGAACATAATAAGAAATCACGAATATTCATTGTTCATTTAGCTTGAAAGCATTATTTTTACAGAGAAGCTCAGTGAATATGATGAGCTGATGTGCTTCTATTCTAACTATCATTAACAATGATAGCATTTGTATGAAGGTAAATGAAAGACAAGGCGATTAAAAATTTAGTTCTAGTTGCATTGATAATCTTTGCTTTCGCATTAATGATATAAGACGCTATTAAACGATCAATTCTTTGAATTTCATATACATTTTTAAAAGATTGTATTCTCAGTACAATAATTGGCATATATCAATATTCAGTATTTTTATAATCGTTTCGTAGTTGACGCACATATGACGCTTCATGAAGGGTTTTCTTATACATCTCCCACGAAAAGTTGATCTTTGAAACTTTCTCACATTTGATACAAGGAAACGTAATCTAGATAATAACAGAAAGAAGAATCTGAAGTGACTCCCGAGTTTAATCTAGGCGAGGTTTTAATTTAATATGTCTGACTTTTGATCCTGAACTTCCTTCTACATTCATTCTAATATGAAACAATGAAATAAATGTCCTATTATATCATGGATATCATATTATATTTTAAATATTTTCTCTTTAAAATACTGATCTAAATTATTTAGGTCTGCATTTAAGTAGCTGTTTATCAGTATCAGTATTAAGTGTTTTCTTTGTTTATTTGTCTTCGTTATTGAACTTGTTATTCTTGTTGAGTCCGTTGTTGTTAGAAGCCACTTAAAATAAAAGAAAAAGGCGCTCCTTCACTGACTACAAAAGTGCTTTTCGAAAGAACGCAAACTTTGAAATTATTTTTACATGTTACATTGAAATGAAAGCAAATCATACAAGTACTATATACATCTAGGAAATCATTTCAAATACTTAACTTGAATGTACACATTTTCGGGCGAGAATATTTGTTATTTTTATCCCACTACTTCAATCCACACACTTTAAATTTTTCATCATATTTTAGAAATCACATTCCAACTTCAGTAATTTATGTAACTGTAATTTATTACAGTTGAAAGCCTGTTGAATATAATTTCTTTAAAAGTAGTTGCTTGTTACTTCTAATATATCTACGCATGCATAGACTTAGGGATACAAACTGAATATGTGAATTGTCTTCTCATACATTAGATACTTGTTCTTTTGATAATATTTGAATCTTTATTTGAACATCATTTTGCATTTGTATATTCAAATTACTGAAAATATTTTGTATCCCTTTCGCTAGGTCAGTAAAATATTTATGCTGATAGACTACAACAGATTTTGGAAATATTCAATTACAATTGGTAATAGCCAAAACGAATTCCAATTCGGACATTACTTTTAACAACTAATATTCGTCCGACTTTGAAACTATTTTTAACTTCATATCTATTCTGAAACTACAAAATTTATAGCGGCATAGAGATGAAGAAATAATCATATAACTAACAAGCCCTGCAACAAGATATTATTATAAGCAAGTAATAAAAAATACAAAGAAGCAAGGAATCAATGATCATAATAATGCTAAATCATTAAATTCTGTCAAATTTCCTTTATTTCTGTGAAATACAGTCGAAATCCATCATGAAACAATATTATTGGTGTATATCATAGGGACTGGAGTCAATTCCAAGCGTCAATTGATCTGAAAAATAAAAGATTTTAAAAAATTTCAACTACAATAAAAATTATAAAATAATTATGAAAAGTGAAAATAGATAGATAGATAGATAGATAGATAGATAGATAGATAGATAGATATCGAAACCTTAAAGATAAAATCACCATGTTGTTGATATATACTAAGTTTAGTTTTATACAAATGTGGGGTAGGAAGATTGCACGGTGAAAATCTTCTAAATGATGGCAGCCTGCCTTGAACATCAGTCTTGGCATTTATTTTGTCAGTCATCGGTAGAAAATACATAATTACGTAGTAGATCATTATTAATTTAGTTAAACGATTAAAACTCTGTGACTTTAATATTTTCGACTAATACACATAATAAGCATATATATAAAGATAGGCTAGTGACAATCCATCCTGTACATAAACACATGAAGGCAAACTTAAAATATTACAATATCTTGATTGGTTAACGAGAGGGAGTTTTTAACAATTACTAATGTTTGCTTATAAGGATTTATCGCATTTGTCATTTTGACGTGTCTCAATTTCCAGGAATCCTAATTGTAATTTTCCTAGATGTCCATGAATATTTCCAAACTCTGAAAAACGTCTCTGCTTACTTCTGATTCGTCCAAAAACCGGCCATTGCTTCGTTTCACTGCTTCGTATTGACAGCGTATTAGCCATTCTGAAAATAATATTCAGAAATGAATGTTGAAGCAACTTTCAAACTTAAACCGCATAAATATCACGTTCATACCAAAGAAAAATGCATGTAAAACAGAAATAATATCCATAAATCTATTAAATATTTATTCACAACACATTTTCCAAGTGTAACGCATATTAATGTTTTACTTTATACGAAATCCACAGAAGCGGCAACCAGCAAAATATTGGTTAACGTAAAAAGTTCGTTCGTTTTATTAATTAAAACAGAAAAAAAAACGATTCTTTATAAATTTATATTTTCGACATTAACTTCATTGAAAAACATATTAAACTTTTTGTCCTATTATCTTCTCTCATTCAAATAACTTTACATTTTTTTCAGCATATGAGACTTCTCTGGGCACCTTTTGCAGAAACATATGGACATATAGTGTTATCTTAAAAGTTTCTATACATTTTCACCTATTACAGCATACAGTCTGTTTAATCTAGTTTCAACTTGAAGCTTAAACTCATTGTTAAAAAACAAATTAATCTTTAAATATAAGCAATTTTAAAACTGCATATTTCTTCATAGATGGTTATTTTTTTCTCTAAGAAAATCTTACGTTTAATGGATTTAAATATTGGTTTGGCATAAAATTTTGTCGCATTTTTTACATGATCACTTTGAAGATACTTTTAAAATATTTATGCTAAAATAACCTTTAATTTTTCATTCTAATATTTTTATCTTTCTTTCTTTATCGTATATTCTTTATCGATTTTGCCCTTTTAAAACGCGTTTAGATCGGATTCATATCACACACTGTACACTGTATGAATTCGAAAAGAGCTCTTTAACATCAGAAGCGGTAATAAATATTCACTCTTTCTATAGTAATTAAACTTTCTAAATATACTTAGCCAGTTTCCATCGGAAAATGTTCCTTTGAAGATTCCCCTTCGACCAGGACTACTAAGTCTTCTCAATATTATTGTTTCCCTAATGAAAAACCAAAGAACTAAAGATAGAGGCTTACTGAATCAGTTGTAAGTTGTTGTAATGAATTAAATGGAAGAAATAAGAAGTGTATACTATAAAGATATGTAAGATGGATAACAGTTGGCACTACATTTGAAGAGGTTAAGTTTGTAGTGCTCGGGGAAGGATTCTCTTGGGAGTTTGTTCCACAGAATAACAGTTCTGAGGAACTTCCCTGTTATTTCAGTAGAACTTCCTCTTTGCCAATGGAATACGAACAGTTATTGAGTTAATTCTGTGTACATGACATGGCGGATCCTAGCAATGAATGTCTGAACTGGTAAAACAAAGGAATGTAGTCGTCTGAAAATTTGCCATGAAAATAATGATAGGCGAGCAATGTTTCGTTGGAGAAAATGGTGTTGTAGGGTGGAAAATTATTAAACACCAACAAGAATTCGCGATTAATTTATACAACAAATATTTTCCAACATTTTCTCCTTCCTTGTCAATACACAGTCAATACACGTGGTAACTCATTCATTTTACAGTGAATATTTCTGATAAAAATTCAGGTAGGTGTCAGTTCTTCTCGCCATTGTTAACATCTCGTTTTATTTTCCAAACTTCAAGATTCACGAAGAGACAATTTCTAAATTATACACACCTGGAAAATATTAGGCAAGTGTGGCTACCAGAATGTCTTACCGTAATTATCTTACTCCATGAGGGGCAGCTCGGCTAAGTCAGATACGCTTGATTTCTCATATCCTTTCCCAATTATTAATGGTGTGAAAGCGAGTAGCATTCTTATATCTACACTATTCTTTAATGCGTATAATATTCCTTTTCAGAAATTGGTAGTATCAGTTGTAGGAGCAGTTTACGAATTTTCCGATGGTGTTCCTTGGAAAATTTGTAAACTGAAGGAATCAGCACATATGCTAGGCCACAAAAATCTCCTGAGCCGACCAAGCATAGAAATGAATACATTATGGGAACCAGTAATAAGGAGTTCCAGAGAAAAGCGATAACAACAAAAATGAAAACAGCAAAATTGCAATATGAGCACTGGTAAAAATGGTTGCTGAAGACATTAGGTTTATAATACTCAGAAATTCATACCTAGATGTCCTCAAGGACACATGGCACAGCGTTGGTTAGATCCAATGACAGGACACAAAGAGTGTGAGTTCAATACCCGGTTAAGGCAGTGGAGAACTTTCAGAGGGAAATTAACAGGAGATAACTGACATCCATTAAACATGGCAAGTGGAACTAGAACAGTCTACCCCAGTGAGGGAAATAAAGGGTTCAGTTCGACATTCCAACCACCTGAAGAAGGCCGGAGCGTACAACGGCCGAAACGTTGTGATAAATATGACGACAAAGATTCGGACAATAGTCCGAATAATGTAAATAATGTACTTAGTTCAAAAATCATATCAATTGAACTTCAATCAGCTCTACTATTATACCTGTTCAATAGAAGTATCAAAGATTAGTTTGTACAGTCCAAGCTTTTTTCTATTAAAAGTTTAAAAAATTCTCACATTGGATGCAGACAAGTAAAGCTTTGTATGCATACTAGAACCAATATTTTTCAGATCTTTACAAAGATGCCAACAACGCACGCGGCTTCGATCGATCGACCGTTTTTGCAGTTACTTATGGTTTTGCAGCTGTGCTGGTTGTTGTTGTCAATTGCAACCTTTTGGGTTATTTAAGTAACGCTAAAACAATGGGAAAGTGTTCTTGCCAGCGTATCAAAATTCCATCCTGTTTGTATTATACAAACAGCTCAGAATCTTTTTTCTACTAGTGTTTGCCCAATAAAAATTTCAAGAGCCGCTCAAAGTAGAAGGTTACTAAATGATGTGTATCATATGAACGTAAGCGAAAGAAACAGATAATGAAGAACATGAGAATATGGAGGATAGATAACCACTGACCCAAAATTTGAAGAGGTTATAATGTAGGATTTGAGGAAACATCCCCAAAGTAGTGGTTATTATTGGGAGAAGATGTTTGACTGAAAGTTTCTTCTTACAAATGGAATACGTAGAGTGGTTTATCCTTGTGTATATAGCAAGGCATGTGTTAGATGTGAAGGTCTGAACTAAAGAATACGTAGAGTGGTTTATCCTTGTGAATATAGCAAGGCATGTGTTAGATGTGAAGGTCTGAACTAAAGAATACGTAGAGTGGTTTATCCTTGTGAATATAGCAAGGCATGTGTTAGATGTGAAGGTCTGAACTAAAGAATACGTAGAGTGGTTTATCCTTGTGAATATAGCAAGGCATGTGTTAGATGTGAAGGTCTGAACTAAAGAATACGTGAAGTGGTTTATCCTTGAACTAAAGAAGGCATGTGTTAGATGTGAAGGTCTGAACTAAAGAATACGTAGAGTGGTTTATCAAGGCATATATTAGATGTGTTAGATGTGAAGGTAGAGTGGTTTATCCTTGTGAATATAGAAAGGCATGTGTTAAAAGGTCTGAACTAAAGAATACGTAGAGTGGTTTATCCTTGTGAATATAGCAAGGCATGTGTTAGATGTGAAGGTCTGAACTAAAGAATACGTAGAGTGGTTTATCCTTGTGAATATAGCAAGGCATGTGTTAGATGTGAAGGTCTGAACTAAAGAGGTCTTTATCCTTGAACTAAAGAAGGTCTGAACTAAAGAATACGTAAGTGGTTTATCCTTGTGAATATAGCAAGGCATGTGTTAGATGTGAAGGTCTGAACTAAAGAATACGTAGAGTGGTTTATCCTTGTGAATATAGCAAGGCATGTGTTAGATGTGAAGGTCTGAACTAAAGAATACGTAGAGTGGTTTATATAGCCATGTGTTAGAAAGGTAACTAAAAAAGAATACGTAAGGCATCCTTGTGAATATAGATGTGTTAGATGTGGGTCTGAACTAAAGAATACGTAGAGTGATCCTTGGAATATAGCAAGGCATGTGTTAGATGTGAAGGTCTGAACTAAAGAATTGATGGAACTAGTGAATGAGGTTTACCTGAACATTTGCCATGGAAATATGATAATGTAGCGTCTGTGGAAAATAGGCTGCAAGGTGGAAAATAAATAATTACCCACAAGGCCGGCCGCGTAAATGAACATGAACACTGTCAAGGCTAGAAAGTGAGAATTGAACAGCTCCAGCCCAGATATGGCAGCAATCCAATCATTTATGGTCTGATTTGAGCCTTGTATTAATAAAGCATGGAGGTCAGGTGTGAAATTGAGTTTCAAAAGAAGTTAATATTGAGAGTGCAATCGTACATCAGAACTGGAGAAAATTCAGAGACGGCTCACGAAGGATATTAGCTTGGTTTTTTGATGTACTGAATGTCACATGCCAGTTTTCCTCCACGAAGCTGTTAGAGATAGGTCAGAGGAAAGATCATCTGCCAGGCTTCGATCATTTTGATTTTGGTAGATGTTCCCATAAATCGTGATATTACCTGCATAGATATTTATTAATAATATGAGAATGTTCCTTAGCAGATCGTTAATAAAAAGTAGAAAGAGGGTAAACAAAATATGAACTAAGTTTCAGTCAAATGCTTTGAAAAAAATTCACATAGGATCCAGAGAGCTGACTGCATTTCCAGCCTAGACAAATTAGAGGAAAAATATTTAAGCATATTAATTATTGTTTTACTTTATTTATACAGTGTCTAAATAAAGTTAATATTTAAATTACATAAATGTATATATTTGACTTTAGAGGGATCAAAATGATATAGTCGATCAACTCATGAAATATTATAACGCACTTAATATTTTCGATTGTAGTCTATCGTCTCATTGCACCGCTGTCGCCTGACAAATCTAGCAGTAAAGTTGTCTCTTGAGGTTGAGATTTAATCAAATGGAAATTTTCTACTTTCCTAAGCTGAACGTTGTTTTTGAAAATATTGAATATCTTTGTTTCTCTCTATAATTTTTCACTGTTACTCGGTGTAATATATATATATATATATATATATATATATATATATATATGTGTGTGTGTGTGTGTGTGTGTGTGTGTGTGTGTGTGTGTGTGTGTGTGTTAATAGACATTCATATATTTATGTCGAGTTCCGTGTATTGTCTTAGAAAATAAAACAATTGTATCTAAAAGTAAACGACCTATTTTTATTTCTTTCAGAAGTTTTATTTTTGGGTCGATCACTGTCATCACTTATATTGAATTCAATATCTTACTATAAAAATATTTACGACATCAGCAGGAAATTTTTACAAAATATCCTCAGAGTCATAATTTCTTGGAAACCCTTATTTAAGATACTGGAAGTAAACATTCACCAGATATTAAGTGA
Source organism: Acanthosepion pharaonis (assembly GCA_903632075.3). Taxonomy (NCBI): domain Eukaryota; kingdom Metazoa; phylum Mollusca; class Cephalopoda; order Sepiida; family Sepiidae; genus Acanthosepion; species Acanthosepion pharaonis. The sequence goes on along the minus strand of CAHIKZ030001423.1, from coordinate 181,737 downwards.
GCATCAATTTCCTTCATCCACATCAAGAAAGAGATTATTTACAAATTGGGTGAGTCAGGCACATACAAACAGGAGAGGATCAGTAGTATAAACACTATTCAAGATAGCAGCTAGACCGATACAAAATAACATGAAATTGTTGGTTAAAGTTTCTAAGAGTACGAATAACAGGGTTTGTATAGCATATATATAAGATACATCCGAAAAATTTCAGAGGATCTTTTGGAGAAATCTCTCTATAATCAAACCTCCACCTCGTAAGCATGTATTCTATTACCTAACAAGGAACACGAACCCAGCTACCTCCTAATGAAAAGGTTGGCGGAATATCGAAAGACTGTAATCCGAGGGATACATTGAAATCAGGCATAACTGATCGTGTATGGAAGGAAAAAGGTGGCCATCAATCCCCGTGGAATGAAGACAAGATAAGTTTTCATAATATCTTCAGAATTACACCATTGAATTGTTCAAGAGACACATGATTTAGTAGTGTTTAAAATTAGTTAAAGCTTATCTTATCGTGAATTCAATGCTTGTGTCGGGTTGTACGGAAAATTCCTAAACTCAGGTTCAATGAAAGAAACGGGATAACCTACACAAAAACGAATAGGCAACAGAATTAGCTGATACGAGTTATCTCCCTTAAGCAAGAAAAGAGGAATGAGAATAATCTTGATTGATTCACTTCAAAATTCCACGTTACCGAGTGCGACAAAATCCTGAAGAAGGCTAGAGAGTACAGCAACTGAAATGGTGACTTTTTAACAGCCAAGATGAGCCTGCTAGTTAGAATAGAAATAATGATAATTTCTCATCTCAAACATTCCAACAAAAATTAAGGAACCAAATGCAATGTTGTTGAATAAGACATATTTAATGAAGAATTAAGAGTGTGTGTGTGTCATTATAAACTTATAAACTTAGCATTTCAATCATTTTTAATAAAAACTGTTTTTTATTGAAAATGTATGAAAAACAAAAACATCTTTTAATGTGAAATATTTTCTGATATCAAATACTTATAAAACAATTACTGATTGTTGCAGCTTGTAGTTACCATTAGAATCCATAGCCATGAGTAGCATTAAATATTTTTACTATTCTCTTATTCAACGAAACAATAATTATTTGGCAATTCTTTCTACCAATTGTAAAATAATTTGCACCTTTTCAAAAATTCACCACATCCTCTTCGGGTTTATTATTAATTAACTATTAACTGATTAAAATCAAATCAAATTTATTTATTAAAATTAACTAATTTTGTGATCTCGTATTTTCTAGATCTTTATGTGCTACTTTAAGAGGTTTTAAGACATTTGTCTTTATTCAGAATTTTCTTTTTTCCTATGAAAATATGCAGTAAAAAGCGAATATATTTCATATGAAATTATAGACTTAAGAGTCTTCAATATTTTTCTTAACCCTGTAAATATTTGACGTTTTTCTTGCAACAACTATGAGGCTTGTTCAATCTTCTAGAAATAAAATTAGATCCCAAACATAATTTTTACACTTTCAGAGATTGATTGACGTAAGCGGTGAATTAATATTCGCCCAAATGCGACACACTCGACAGAGGTGATAGAAATCGATGAGTTGTGAGATAAACACGATACAGATCGGGTGAAAAAATGCTCCTTTTCTTTACAAATACTATGATGTTACTTACTGCTAAATTGATTTACAAGTGGGATAATGTCAGTGTCCATTTCATAGCAATCATTACAGAAAGCCGGATAGTTCTAATTGAATGTGGTCTTAAAGTTCAATCCACAAGTAGATGAGAATGATTATCGAATTAACAAAGTGGACAGCTGCTCTACATATGCATAATACAAAAGTTTGTCAATCCTGTTCTTATCTGCGTCAATATCAAATAGACTTGATGTTTGTCAAATATTTCTAGGAGAACTAGCATGTTTGCGTAATGTGTGTGCACGTGTATATATGTTGTGGTGTCCTCATTCTAAAGAGTCTATGTTGGACTCTTCCGCCTACTATAAGATTAGTAGGAGAGAAGGCCTAGAGGGAACAGTCGAATAGATTGAACGCTGGGTCAACCGACACACACTCACTAGTCGTGTAATACTCTTCTGTTGTACTTACTGATTAATATGATATATCTGGAACACTTGTTTTGTTATTTCTTTAACCATTTACTTGGTCACAACATCTAGGCGACGTACGATTCGAAGAAACGGACTTTACGTAAAATCATAAAATTTTTTTTTTGCCAGTGTCTACAACATTGAAGAAAGGAATTCTAATCAAACTGTATGACAAAAGGGTATCAAGGGTATTAATTACAACACTGACAGTGAAAAAAAGAAACTTCTCAAAACAATAGGATTTCTATAGTGGTTGGGAAGAAGGTTGGTGAATATTATTATTTTTTCCATTCCAACAAGTCAGTAAAAGAACTGTGCAAGTCAAACAGACTTATTGTTTTCGCTAATAGGGTAAAGTAGAAATTTGCCCTCTCTCTCACTTTTAAATTTTTCAGTAAAAGAATCGTGCAACTCAAACAGACTTATTGTCGGTTACGAGGGTAAAGAGAAAAAAATTCCCCCCTCTCATTTCTTAATTTTACGTACTACCGCAGTAAAATGGATGAATTTAAAAGTGCAATGCTACAGTTGATAAAAACCAACAGGAACAACAACTACTGTTGGGACAGAAATATCAAAAAAGATAAAAGAAATTCCAATGAGAACATGCATAATACCAGAAGAAATTTGAGGAATTGCACCTAGAAATTCAGGTTAGACAACAGAAACTTGATGAAATGGTCCTTCAAACACAGAATGAGCAAAAGCACTTGTATAATATATCCATCAAAAGCCAAAATGAGGACAGCAAAAACGCGTTGTCTCAAAATGCTATATGGAGTGCTATTGAAAACTTCATGTTTGCACCTGAAGAAGAAATTACATTCGTTTCGTACCTTAAACGTTACGAGGACTTATACAATACGGATTGTGCAAATTGGGCTGACCATAAAAAGGTTTGCCTACTCCTCAAGTTTAGGCAGAGCAGAATATACTAAATTTGTTAACTATATTTTACTTAAGAAAACCAGTGACTTGAAATTTAAAGAGGCGGTTCAATCATTAACAAAACTCTTCAGTCCAAAAACATCACTGTTCCACAAGCGTTGGAAATGCATGAATCTCACCCGCGAGTCTAGTCAATAAACACTGCGATGACTTCAAATTGGTAGAGTTAAGCGCCAATAATTTTAAATGCCTGATTTTCGTCCAGGGTTTGATTTCAGCAAAAGACGCCGAAATACGTCGTAGAAAACGAGCCCGGGGTTTCTTTACAGCAAGTTGCCGAAGATTGCCATCGTTTTGTGGGTGTCAGAGAGGAGTGGTGTGGCCTACATTAAAAAAAAATACGCCTAAGAAAAGGACATCAAAAAAATAATAAAGTTACTTTGTCGTCAAGACCATGTTTCGGGTGTGGTCAATTACATTGGTATAGTGATTGTCCTTTTAAAGATAAAAAAATGTTTTAATTGCGATAAATTGGGACACAAACGTTCCCACTGCAGGATTAAGAACAAGACAAAAAAAATTTTCTAAAAATTACAAAGTCTGATGGACCAGAAAGTCGTAACATCAGGAAATATATTGAAGTGCAAATATTAAATTCAAACTTATCCATAAATAATGATCAAAAATGGAAAAAACTGGGTAAGCAGATTGTTAAAAACGAACCGAATAGCTAAAAGTGTAACTGGCGATCCTATTAAGTTTATGGGCCAACTTATAACGAACGTGTCATTCAAAGGTAAAACTTTAAAGCTGAAGGAGTATATTATGAAGAATACGGGTAATTTGTTCGGGACTGATTGTTTGGAACAATTTCATGTTTGGTGTCTGCCTATTAACTCATTATGCCAAAAAGTTGAAAATTTGACCGACGAAGCAGAAAAGTTGAAAGGTGAACTCAAAAAAAATTCCCGACGTTTTCAGTGGAGGACTATGCACAAAATGTCTGCTAATTTTGAGTTAAAGCCAAGCGTAAACCCAGTTTTTAAGAAAAAACGTAACATTCCATTTTCCTCGTTAAATCGATATGACGAGGAGTTCAATCGACTTGAGGAAATGGGAAAGGTTGAATATAGTGAATGGGCATCTCCCACAGTTTATATTTAAAAAAAAAAGCAAACAAATTCTTGTGCGTGCTGACTTCTCTACGGGGCTGAACAGCGCCTTAAACGATAACCAATTCCGGAGGAGCTCAGTGGAGGAAAATATTTTTCTAAAACTGACTTAAGCGACGCATATTTACAAATACCCGTGGACGAGGAATGCTCGAAGCTCCTTTGCAAGGGTTTATACAAATTTTTAAGACTTCCGTTCGAGGTTAAGGTCGCCCCTTCCATTTTTCAACAGGTCATGGACACGATGTTAAATGGTCTGAATTTTGCAGTAGCCTCGATGACGTCCTAATGAAAAGTGAGAGCATCGAGGAACACAAATCGCACGTGTGGCAGGTGTTCAGGAGGATTACGGATTCAAATTAAAAAACGAGAAGTGTTAGTTTTTCTTAGAGAGGATTAAGTACTTGGGTCAAATAATTGACAAAGACGGAACACATCCCGACCCAGATAGAGCAACGGCAATAAAGAATATGCCAGCACCAGAAAATGTGTCTGCTCTTCAAAGCTTTTAGGTCTTGCCAATTATTATAACGTTTTTGTTACAAGAATGCAAAGTTTGAGAGTTCCACTTAATGAATTATTGAGAAAAGATAAGGAGTGGAAATGGACAACCAAATGCCAGGAAGCATTTGAGAAAATAAAGGAGGTCCTTACATCAGATCTGTTCCTGACTCATTACGATCCAAACCATGTCATCATTGTAGCCAGCGATGCTAGCTCCTACGGCATCGGGGCGTGCATTTTGCACAAGTTAAAGGATGGATCGATAAAGCCAATCGCCCATGCATCTAGGACGCTATTACCAGCTGAAAGGGGTTACTCTCAAATAGAAAAGGAAGCCTTAGGAATCATTTTTGCAGTGACTAAATTTCATAGATTTATTCATGGAAGGTACTTTTTGTTGCAGACAGACCTTCGTCCACTCATTACTATCTTTGGATCAAAAAATAGCCAAAAATACTGCTAATAGACTCCTCAATTATAACTACAAAATGGAGTTTCTCCCATCCACTAAAATCTGTCATGCAGACGGGATGTCTAGATTGATACCTAAGTAGGCTGGAAGACACAGTCATTGCTTCCAAAAGAACAGAGGTTGAAATAAAAAGTACCTTGTGCAATACTGTCAGGGAGCTTCCTATAACAATTGACGACATAATAGACAAAGCGCCCGATGATGGGTTCATAAAGGAAGTAAAGGACAAACTAAATAGTAAAGACCAGAACATCTCAGGGGTTTATTCACTCTGTAACGACATATTAATGTACGGAGACAGAGTAGTACTCCTATCTACACTACAGAAAAAAACATTAAAGGAAATCCATGTTGGCCACCCGGGAACTTCAAGAATGAAGAGTCTGATGAGGAGTTACGTCTACTGGACCAACATGGACAAGGATATTGAAAACACTGTAAGATCGTGCAAAGGGCGTGATTTGACTGCTAAAAGCACCAGCGATAAAATTCAATCCCTGTCCTAAAACCGACCGTCCCTGGTTGCGGATACACATTAATTTTGCTGGCCCACTTGATGATTTTTACTATCTTGTAGTAGTTGACATTTATTTCAAGTTCCCAGAAATATTGAAATGTAAGAAGCCGACCGCGGCTGTGACAGTAAAGTTTTTGCACGAGCTGTTTTCCCATTTCGGAGTTGCTGACTGTATCATAACAGACGATGCCACACAGTTCACATCCTGTGAATTTAAGGATTTTTGTCAATCATTCCTGATCGAACATATTACCACGGCACCATATCGCCTAAGAAGTAATGGACAGGCAAAGCGTTTTGTGGACACTTTCAAGAGAGCCCTGAGGAAGGTGAGATTTACTCCCACCGATATGGCTATCCAGCAGTTTTTGCGGGTCTATCGTGTAACCCCTAATAGCAGTGCTCCATCATCCAAGACGCCATCGGAGGTCATATTTGCCAGGAAAGTAAAGTCGGCATTTGACAAATTCCTTCCGAGGGAAACGAAAGTGGGAAATAGGAATAAAGTGCTTAAAAAGCGCTTTAAGATTGGTGAAAAGGTTTTTTTTTTTTTGTGTGTGTGTGTATTTGGGAATAATAAAGCTCACTGGGAGATAGTAACAATAGACAGACAAATTGGTAACATGATTTACATGGTTCAGGGACCGAAGTTTATACACAAACGTCATGTAAACCAAATTAGAAAAAGGTATGAAGGTGTAGTCGACAGGGATCCCATAAAAGATGACACTATGGACGTCGTCTTTGATGCGTTTGAGGTTCCAATACCGTAATTAGTGAGAAGGCCCAAAAGAAAAAGGAAATTTACGGAACCTTTAGAAATTAACCCGAAAAGAAAAAGATATTGAACATCTTTCATTTCCTACCATGTCTACAGAAAAAGGAAAAGAATGAGTAAAAAAAAAAACGTCTCCTCACTTATGAACTTTGAATTACCAGAAAAGCACAATACATATTGGATTATTGGAGATTATTAACATTATAATTTACCATTAAACATCCAATTTTTCATTATTTAGGAATAATGAATAGAGACCTTAATAAAAAGGAACTGTTGTTAACATTTAAAATGTTTGTCGTAAAACTAAAAAAAAAAAAAAATTTTGAACGTAATTGTATATAGCTTTTTCAAAGTGGTTGTTTCTGATTTTTTTCTCGTGAAAAAGGGTTTATTTGGTTGAATAAAAAGTATTGTGTGGTAATTATAAAAAAAAATAGACTCCATATGGAGTCAGGCTGAAAAGGGGGGGTTGTGGTGTCCTCCCTCTAAAAAGTCTATGTTGGACTCTTCCGCCTACTATAAGATTAGTAGGAGAGAAGGCCTTGGGAGAACAGTCGACCAGACTGTTCATTTCTGTCGAACTCTCTGCTATGAGCAGAGAGGATCCAGGACGAGGCTTTGCCGGGGAGATAGACAATCCCTGAAACCGTTTATACGGGTTCAAAGGAAATATTTTTGGCCGAGCCTACGTTTAACTCGGCCTTGTGCCACATACATCTCTCGTGGGGGAGGGGGCTGTTATATATTAACAGTCGAATAAATTGAACGCTGGGTCATCCGACACACACTCACTAGTAGTGTAATACTTTTCTGTTGTACTTACTGTTTAATATATGATATATCTGTAACACTTGTTTTGTTATTTCTTTAACCATTTATAACAATATATATATGTGTGTGTGTGTGTGTGTGTCTGTGTATGTGTGTGTGTATTTATGTATGTATGTATGTATGTATGTGTATGTGTCTTCGTATATGCTGCCATAAATGTCTCAGGTGTTATATATCATATACTTTCGGTGTTTTTCAATTGTTTTTATGCAAAAATTATTTCTAATGAGAAAGATGACATTAAACAATAAAGTTATTTTGAATCTAAATTCAAAATTCATTATTATAGTATAAAAGAGATGTGTCCCTTTCTATTTAGTGATTATTAAACTTTTTTCCTATTTTACTAAGACCAACTGTTTGAAATCGTTCAAGATTATGTAAAGACTTCTTCATTTTATTTCTTTTGCATCGCGATTACATCGATATTTTCAATGTGAAACTTTCATAATTTCTGAATATATATTCATAGGAAACTGTGCAACTAAGTTCATTCAGTTGTACAATAAAAGATCATTTATAAACGTAATCCGTAATTTAAGTAGTTATGTAAAAAAAAAATTTTTCATTTCGTTTCTCAGTAAGGGAAACCAAACAAAAACAAAACTTTATATTCTTAAATAAATCAAATTAAAATGTTTTCTTATAAGAGCAGTCAATTCTCTTTGACACAACAGAACTTACGACAAAAAAGCCTAATTTTATGCTTCTTTCAATAAAGAAATAGATCTTTCATTTATTACAATATCAACCAAGAATATTCGACATATTTTGTCATCTGATGAAGAGGATACAAAAGCTTTTATTCGAGTCATTTGGGGATATGACGCTAAATGTAAATGTTAAGCAATTTGATTTTACTTGATATTTCGTAAATTAAATTCAGCAAATTTTAGTAAAATAATTTGTTACTTTTGTTATTGAAGTTAGCTTTTTTTGTTGGCTAAGTTATTCATATATCAACAAAATAAAAACAGGTGAGACCGTGTTTATTTTATCTTCCTTTGTCTTTGTGTAAATATATCTTATATCGACAGTGAAAATGAAAGGTTTTGTGGCCTTTTATCTGTAACTACTAAAAATAAAAATTTAGAAAAATAGTTTCATTTTACTGCTTGCAGTCGAAAGTTTATCTAGACTAAAGAAAGTCTAGATAAACTTTCGACTGCAATTTCAAACTCAAAATTTCTTAGATGCTTCATAGAGCAATTTAGTAATGTATTACCAATAGATATTGATGTGATACTCTATGAGAAAGAAACAAAGTTTACGTTAACAAATATAGGCAAGGGTGAATTTTATTTTAGCTCTTCTTGGAAAACATTGACCTAACTGGAAGACATCATTTTGTTAGGAAAACAGTTTTATTATCAAATTAGTACTTACTTTGCTGCATATAGAGTTAGTTTTGACATCCTCCAAAACTGTTGCAAAACACCCTTCTCGAAATCTTGATAGGCTGCAGTTTTAAGCGTCTTATTAAATGTCTCTGTTTACTTTTGATCATTTCCGGTTTTTTTATATCATTCGCCGAAACCCTCTTGAAGCTTTTACATCCGCCATAGCTGTTGCAGAAAACCCTTTTATCGATTGCCGTCTCCTGCTCTATGGGCTGAATACTATCACTGGCAACAAGCTTAAAATCGTTTTCCTCATCAATGAGTCGCTTTATATTCGTGCAACCACCGAAACTATTGCAAAAAACCCGTTTGTCTGGCAGCGAAGCTAATTCTTCATTTGAAAAATCGTTTGCTGTCGGTTGTCGCTGTACTGCTCTGCGGATCAGGTGTCGTATTTTCATATTCAAAATATCGGACTCTGACGGCTGTAAAATATAATATAAACATAAATAAAATGAACCTGGGTGAATTCAATTTAGAATATCAAATTCTGCTTTCAGTCTCCTTTTCAAGAACAACAATATGCATGAAATCATTCTTTACACAAGTGGCCTAAAGATTATCGCCGCGTATAAATAGTAAAATACAGTGGAATCATTAAAACTAATAAATATATATATATATGTAATAAAATTTTTAACAGGAAAGTTAATAAGTACTCAGAAAACATCATTTCTTTCAGAAATGCAAAAAATAAAAATAAAATAAAAAATATTTTTTGCAGAATTGCCAATTTTATAAAGTATTTCAAAGAGCACTTTTGCACTTTGATGTGCCGTGTCTAAACTTCAATTACTTGCAAAGAACAAAAACAAATCTAAAAAAATTCTAATTCCTTCAAATATTTTCATTGCCTATACTATTGTCATTTTATTCAAAGATTTTCTGAATTACTTTTTTTCAAAACGACTACGAGAGGCTCTCTTAAAATAATGCTTCATTTTTATTTTCACAGAAACTACATCAAATACGGAAAACACAATAACGTCGTACATGGATGGAACATGCTTTCAACTACAGAATACTATTTTAGCACATTGTCACCCCCCCCCGCCACGATCCATGCTTTTTCACCTAGTGAAGAATACATGTTTGTATGTCGAGCTTGTAAAAGTCTACACCAGCAAAAACAACTGATTTTTTCACAGTAATGATAAAATTGTTATCGTTAGGGAAATTCTGTCCACATAGTCCATCTTTCATTGGCCTACATAAATAGAAGTTGTCAATATGATGAGTGTAGTAGAACAATCCAGCTCCAAATTGTTATGCGATCCATGGTTTTTAAAACAGTCTTTTACTCTGGTCTGAATCTGAAAATTTGGCATTCAGATTAATTAATGTTGCGATAGAAGAGCCAGAGCTGACGGTATATCTGAGTTCGAAACAATCCAGGCGAATCGCACATTTTCTATCCCAGTTTGCTTGTCTTTGATTGGATCTTGGACTTTTTCTTTGACGAGGTCGTTTTGATTTTAGTTTGTAGTGGCAAAATCACATGGCGTCACTAGTGACAATGCAGCCCAAGAAACTGTCATCTTCCGTGTCATAGTGGTTCAACAAGGCCTCATAGTTTGGTGCTTTTGTATTCAGAAGATCTATTTTGCGATTTCCGAATGTTGCCAACATCGTTTTCAACGCACTGAAGTCGACATTCACCTATGTATAATTTTCCTGATCGTAACCCCACCCCACTTCGATTTCTGGTGTTGAGGTGCCCACATCACACTTCATTTCGTGAGTTGACAGCCCAGAACATGGCTTTTCATACATTCACTGTCATCAATGTTGAAACACATTACCCACCACTTAACCGTGCTCACATCAACTGTTTGCTCTTCTTAATCATTTAGCAAGCGTCAATAAATATCAATAGATGCAATTTTTTCCGCATAGTGAAATTCATTGATACACCCCTGATTGAGACACTCCTTCATACCAGACGACATTTTGTCATATTGCCGCTCAGTGACAAGGAAAAAAGGGATTATTGGCGGATGCTGGTGTGTATATTTAGATACACACCAGCATCCGCCTCTGACGTCGTGTGTTAAGATAAAATTAATATTGAAGCCAGCCTCGTGTATTAATCTTTTAGTATACTTTATTCCACTAGTGAAATATATGTTAAGGCATAAGACCGGACACTAAAAGTTTAAGATAAAGTTTAAAGTATTGCTTTACAAGAAAGAATATAAAATAAATTGATAATTGAGGAAAGAAAAATCAAGTTAACCTTATAAGTTGCAATGAGAATTGCATATAAATTACAAATTAAAGAGTTTAGGTTGTTCGTTTCTTTTTCGTTTTAACTTCAGCAATGTAGCTGTAGTTAAAACTGAATTTTTTTGATTTTGAAATCGATACAGTTTTACAAACTGAAACAGTTTTGTCATTGCTCATGTAAACCCACTACAATTAACTGAAACAAAACAAAACTGTAAAAAGTAGTTGCTCGATCATAACGAAATAATAGCCTTCATTTCAAAAACATCTTAAAAGGCTCAGTCTACTTCTCATCGATTGTGGCAACATGTTGCAGTTGCTGAAAACATCCCTGCAAAGAATAAAGCAGACATTTTCAAGAGGATTATAAACATCATAATAGGAGTGAATCCACGAGAAACTCAAATTTGTCCTACAATTAAATGTATTTTTTCTGACTCCAAAAATTATCAATCAGAGACATTTTTTATTTATTCTCCTAAATTATTCAAGGAGAGATTCAGAATTTTTAGCAGGGTGGAGGTACAAAATGAACATTTTCTCACTTATATTTGAATCGTAGCTTTAACATTAGAATGGGGAACTGTAAAGTAAAAAGAAATTAGACAAGGAATTTTAAGACAGAATTCTTTATAATTAAAAAATTATAAATAGTTAAAGGGAAAAACATTTTATTTGTGTACAAAAGTTCCTAACGATCTTACAGTTGAAAATTGTTTTGATTTTTTTCGTTAGAAATTTTGCATACACTTAATAATAGTCAGTTAAGTGCCATACGCGATACACTCTTGGGCGATCATGTCTCTTTCGATACATGACTGACTAGGGAGAACATTTCTCACAGTAGGTTGCCATTTCTTTCTGCGATAGACTAGTTGCCAAGCAAGGATATATGACCCAGTCTGTCCTGCTATTCAACCTATAGCAAGGAGGAGGGAGAGAAGATATAAATTCATTTATTTCTGAAGGCTACTTCTTTGTAAGGGAATGTAAAGAATTCGACTGGAATACTCCGATTTCTCATTCTGAGCCGTTATACATTTTACACCACAAAGCACATCCTAATATTTGCTTATTTTTAATGTTAATTTACAATTATTTTGGTTTATTTGGGCTTCTTATTTATAACATTTCTTTATTTAAATGTTTTAATTGTGCTTTGCATGAGCAGGGGGTAATTGACACCCTGCGTACGCCCTTCTGAGCCCGCACTTATTCTTGTGAGAATATATAACAAAGTGTCCATTAGTCATCATATGCAGAGAGATCAAGTACCGTAGTTGTTATTTGATGAGGATGATTATTAATTTACATTGGAAACGAAAATTCAAAATATATGCTTTATTTTAAGTGAAATATCGATGACAAAAATATTTGAGATGAGAAATTATCATTTTTAAATGTCTTTCTATTTAGACCAAAATGTTCATCTTAATTGTCATACTCAATGTTTTGACCGTTAAACTCACAGGTCACTTTTTTTTCGCAAAGTACTTAATTCTTCTAAGATCTAATTAACTCTGAATTGGTTAAACATCTCACTTCACGTAGTTTTCTTTCAAATAAACAAAATATGGCTTTCGTTTCTCTGGGTCAACAGTTGTTGTGTTATCGGTTATTACTGAATTTGTCTGTCAGGTTTTAGATAAGAACGACAAGGCTCGGATTGTGTCTTAAGATACATCGAAAGCGTTTGACAGAGTTTGACATGCTGACCTTCTGCGCAAGATAAACAGCTATGGTGCTTATAACCGAATATTTGACTTAATCCAATCGTTCTTAAAAATTGTTTAATGAAAATTAACTCGACTTTACACATATCCGTTCGAATCCTACTCCACTCCATGCTTACATATAGACATTCCGCACGAATCTTTTGTATAGGCAAAGTCAAATTCGCAGCTTCCCTAATCCACTCCAGTACACAAAACGTCTGCTCTCCATACACGTGTTTAATAACAACTGTGTCGTGCCTGACATTTTTTTCTCGTCATATTCCATCTTGTAAATTTTTAGAACTGTTACTTGTCTGTGAATTAAATATTGCTTCTATATCTGCTCCGGAGATTCTTGACAAAAATCAAAGAAGGGCCTGTAATGTTATCGGTTCTAACCTGGCATCTTGACCATTCCCTTTCCCATCGCCTGTCTTTTCTTTTTCATGTCCATTCTTCTAATGACCTTTCCTTTTTCGTACCACAACCGAATGAATTTAAGCGTACTATTTGATTAGCAACTACATTTCATCATTTTATTGTTAAATAGATGTAACTGTAAGTTCTATTCTAATAGTTTCTTTGTATTTCTCAGCTTTGTATTCTTTGCTAACTCCACTGGATGGTATAAACACAGTTCTTAGTCATATTCTTCTGCTATGAATTTAGGGAATGATTTAAGGAGAGATATCTCCGAAAAGTTAAGTAACGTTCTTTTAAATACCGTCCTGATGTTGTATGTCTTGAAGAGCCTCTGAATCTTTCTGATGTATGCTTTATGGTTGATAGGCAAACGGTAGCAGTTTTTTTTTATTGATGTCCTTGACTCTTCTGTCCCTGCTCTTCTGTGCGAGTTATTAGTACATCCAGAAATGTCAGTTGATTTTCTGCATTTTCTAATGTAAAATTGATTAAAGACTTGCTGCATTCACGTATCTGATCAGCTTTAATGTTGACGATCTTATAGCAACTTACGTGCAGTGTTCCATTGTATTTTGTCCATTGGTATAGATAATGGCGATCCCATAGATAAGCTTTCTTCCTGTCGTAAGAGCGTTATTTGAACAGCGAATGTCAACATTGAAATCATTTCATATATCGGCACATTCCTATATCTCCTAGAGAGATGTCCGTTTCTAATTTGTCGCATTTAGAGCAATAGAGCATCAGGTTAATTATGAATCAGATATGTAGAGGTTACTGTAATGTTGGGTAAGTTACGTCGCGAAATAATCTTGTTTAGGATCTCTTTATCTTGAGGTAGCTACAGTAGTCATTTATTTTACTTAGAAACTTGTATGATAAATTCTGAGTCATTCTACAAGGTTTTGTTTCAAATTTCGGAGAAGGTTACTGAGTACGACTGAAGAAAGCCGGAGAGTACAGCGGCCAAAACGTTGTGAGTATAACAACAAATCTGAGCATGCTGTCCGGATAGTAAGTCATATATCAAGAGTAAATTTATAACATCCAGAAACACCCAGAAAATTTGTCGGTGATAGTATTTAAAACAAAATCTCGAATGGCTATTTTCACTTCTTTATATTTGCCATGTTCTCTTATCAATGAACTGTCACAACTAAATATTTATGACTAAAAAACATTACCACACATAAGTGATTAATATCATCCATGCATACGAGTAAAATTTTTCACGTTTTCAACTTTTGTTATTATCTAATTCTGCAAGTTATTTCCGTTATTGCAGGAAACAGTATTAAGAACAAGTTTTGTCTTTTGCGCTTTCCTCCGCCGTAATAATGCCATAGAAGAATCTATTGTGTTTTATTGTTCCCACGGATAGAAAAGCTGTTACCTTCAAAGATAAATACATAAATGCAGTCGACAAGTTTTGTTTTTGTTTTTGTTTTTTGTTTTTTTTATTTTATAATAGTTACTTTGGATCTGAGACTAGAATTTTAAGAATTTTTAGAAATTAAAATTTTTTTCACTTCGTTCTTCGCCTCAACTCTCTACCCTTGTTTGTTATTTGAACATATCTATCATCTAAAAGTGAATAAAGAAGTATTTAAATAAACTGAAGTGTTAATAATGGTGGCATAAAGCGACGTGACATAAAGCCAATGAGGTGGTGGTGGAACATTAAATATATATATATATATATATATATATATATATATATATACTGGACTCAACCTACGAGGGTCAAGCTGCTTAGTTCCTAGGAACCGACAGCTAGACACCTGCACATATGGTTTGATTATAGTGGTGAAAGCTTTGTGAAGAGCCGAATACAGACTACCACAAGGTCCCCAAACGACCCTCTGCATGTTTTGAATTCAGAGTTGTCCTTCTCGTACACCAGTTGCCATCCAAGACTATATAACCCAGTCTGTTCCCATAGCGAGCAGGCAATCACGACGTAGTCTTTGACTGTGTGCGACTTCTGTCGAACTCTCTGCTTTGGTAGAGAGGAACCCGGACGAAGCTTTGCCGAAGGGCAAATTTTCATCCGGGGAGGTAGACAGATCCCGAACCTGCTTTTTTTGCCGAGCCTACGGGCTCGGAGAAACCCACGTTAAACTTGGCTTTGTGGCACATACATTCCTCGTGGTGGGGACTGTTAAATATAGCTGTCGGGACGCAGTGTAACCTAACAGTTCAAACGGACACTTCTATCTGCTGACTAATAACACTCTTATTTTGTATATATATTGTTATTTCAATACAGTTGTTCAGCCTACCTTCTTCTTTCCGTGTCTTTCTTTCAGACCACAACAACTTGGCGACGAGGATTTGCGAGGACCACCGGGATTAAAAAGGAACTTTCCTAAAACACGGGCAAACGAGTTTTCGTAAAAGAACTACGTGTAATTGTCAATTTGTTTTAACAGTGGATGTACGAGAATTTTTTTTTTTATTTTCCGTCACAGTTTTTTCATTTGAAAAGCATCTGGAAAAAAACAGAAAATTAAAATCGAAAAAAAGACACACTTATCATGGAGGATTTCAAAAGTATTTTATTAGATCTTGTAAAGTACCAGAATGCACATCAAAAAAAATGACAAAAAATAACTGCACTCTCAACAGGAAAAATGGATTTATTTCTGCAAACCAGAAGGAAAATCAAGAGACAGCTCGAATTTCAAAAGCAAGTTTTAGAACTAAGAAGCCGTAGTAATCCCATCGAAAACGATTTTTCTTTTACGCAAAACACCATTTGGAGCGCGATAGAGAATTTTTCATACACTCCTGAGGAAGACATAACCGTCATACTTTAGGAGATATGAGGACATATTACTACAGATTATGCAAATTGGAGTGACTCGAAAAAGTACGTCTTCTTCCTTCTAGGAAAATTGGCACAACTGAGCACACAAATTCGTAAACTCCCCCGGAAAACTAGCCAATTGACATTCACCGAAGCAGTGAATTATTGGAGCTTTTCAGTCAAAGACATTTTTTTCCATAAGAGATGGAAATGTCTTAATCTAACTAGGAAAAAATGGGAAGATTACACCACTTTTGCGTCAGTAGTAAACAAGCATTGCGATGATTTTTAGACTAAGTGCGAATAACTTCAAATGTTTGATATTCGTGCAAGGACTAGTTTCAACAAAACATGCAGAAATTAGGGAAGAATACTAAACAAATTGGAGAATGAGCCGAATATAACTCTACAACGGATCGCTGAAGAATGTCAGAGGTACGTCAGTTTAAAGCAGGATTCTAAAAATATCGAAGAATCAGGCATTGCTCACGTCAAAAAAGTACGCTACAAACACAAACAAACAAAGTCTCCTAAAACTAATGAAACAAAGAAAAAAATAAAATAATTTGCCCCTAACCCTTGTTACGGATGTGCGGCCCGACACTGGTACAAATATTATATTTTCCGGAACAAAAAATGTTATATATGTAATCGAGTCGGACACAAAAACTAGCATTGCCGATCTAAAAATAAAACCAATAGCTGCATAAAAAATACAAGGTCGGACGAACTAGACGATTCTAATAGCAGGAAATTCGTGCACGTAAAATGTTAAACAAAATGTGGAATTTCAACTAGACTCGTTCTGATTTGTCAATAATAAACTTGCAAACATGGAAAAGATTGGATAAGCCAATCATGATAAAATCTAGCAAGATTGCAAGATCAGTAACCGGGGAAAAAAACTTAAATCGAGGTTGAATTGATTTTTTCCCGGATACAACGTTCAACGGAAGACCCTTAAATTAAAATTGTTCATCCTGAAAAATACTAACAACCTATTTAGCACTGATTGGATGACCCCATTCCAGCTTTGGGACTTACCTGTAAATTCATACTGCCAAAAAATTGAAAATTGGAATGCCGAAGCTGAAAAACTGAAAAAAGAACTGAAGGCAACCTATCTTTTTTTCTGTTGGGTTAGGCAAGTGTACCAAGATGATGGAAAAAGTTGAACTATAAGACGACGTCCAGCCAGTGTTCAAAAAGAAGCGAAATGTGCGTTGAAGGCTGCGTGTACTCTTGTCTTCGCAGATCCGGCGGGCGGGCTTTGCGTGCTTGATGTTACCATAAAGGATAAGGCTCTGCGTCTCATTGGGGTTTATGCGCCCAATAACCATTCTGAGCGGCCTGCTTTGTTTTGGCAGATCGAGCCGTTCTTGACGACATCTCGTCATGTAGTTTTAGCGGGGGATTGGAATGCCGTTCTTGACTCCAATATAGATCGCATAGGGCCAAATTCGGGTACTAACAACCGGGACGTGAAACCATTTCGGGTTTGAGCTTGTCGATAAGTTCCGGAATGAACACCCTCGAGAGGTAGTTTGGACTTGGACAAATAGCGGCAGCTCGACTCCTGGGGTGCTTTCTAGCTCCATCGACCGAGTCTTAGAAAACGCGATGTAGGGATCTTAGGGTGTCAAAGAGAAATTATATAGTTTATTCGGATCATAACCTTGTCCGGGTCCGTGTAAAAATTTTGATAAACCTTGTCCAGGTTTTTTCTTTTACTGACAATTAAACTGCTCATTATTTGGTGAGCAGGATTTTGACCAGCTGCTACTAATGATACAGATTGTTTGACGGGGGCGGTTGTATCCAACGCCTGGTGGGATAATTTAAAATTTTAATTAGAATAGTTTGCTGCCGATTTTATTCGTTAATTTTTGACGTCAAACGGTTTTTGAACAAAAAGTTGATCGGGCAGTGAAATTTCGTGATAGTTTTTTGTTGCCTTAGCTAAGGCGAGTTGTTTCCTTTGCTTATCAAGAAGGATCAAGCTCTGGTAGTTAGGGAACGAGGTTAAAAGAATGTCCTCTGAGGCGACGAATATGGACGCTGAATTTGCGTGCAGAGGAAAATCGGAGCCCGTCTCGGCGACATATCGTGTGCGTCACATTGCCGGATAAATGGACCGTGACTACAAATCTGGAAAGCGCTGAAACAGGTTGACCTGGATAAATCTCCGGGACTAGATGGTCTTCCCTACGAAGTTTATTTGAGGCAGTCGACCGTTTTTTTCCTTTTGGAACTGATTTTCAACAACTGGATGAAGCATTCTTTTATTCTCAACGCTTCACCAGGGGTGTGAAAAAAATGTTGCTGCGTAAGGACAAGAACGGTGAGGATGGGTTAAAGATAAAAAATGCCCTTTAACCATATTAAACACAGAGTTATAGATTTTGATCTTCAATCTTAGCCAACCGTTTGCAGCTTGTCCTGTCTCGTCTGATTGGCCCCGAACAGACTTGTGCTACCCAAGGGCAGGACTATTCAGGACAACCTTCATATGGTACGCTTGATCTTAAACAAGTCGACAGTGAAGCTGCGATGATCAATTTAGATCAGTCCAAGGCCTTCGATAGAGTTGACCTTCGTTTTCTGGAGGCTGTCCATTCGGCGGCCGGTTTCGGGCTCGACTTTCGCTTCTGGATCCAACTTTTGTATGTGACTCCCTGTGCGCTGGTGGAAGTGAATGAAATTAAAGATCGGAAAGAATTCGTATTGTCTCGCTCCATTCGTCAAGGTTGTCCGCTTTCGCTTTTGCTTTA
This sequence comes from Acanthosepion pharaonis, assembly GCA_903632075.3. Classification (NCBI taxonomy): domain Eukaryota; kingdom Metazoa; phylum Mollusca; class Cephalopoda; order Sepiida; family Sepiidae; genus Acanthosepion; species Acanthosepion pharaonis. Next base: position 163,114 of record CAHIKZ030001423.1, on the reverse strand, counting down.
CGTTCTTGCGTTGGAATTTCCCTGCCTGGGGCTACCACCTCGGCCAGGTATTCTGCCTATGCTGATGATGTTTTGGTTATTGTGTCGAGCAGGGGCCGAGATTGACGAAGTCAAAAAGAGATCAGTGGTTATAAGATGGTGACAGGGGCCAAGATCAACCGCGATAAGTCTGTTGACTTGCGGTTGGGTGCGTGGAAGGGAGTTTTTCTTCCCGGACCTTTCCTCTGGACGGATGGGCCGGTCAAGATACTCGGCGTCTGGTTCGGTCCTGATCTCCAGTTGGAAATGAATTGGTCGGAGGTACAAGGGAAATGCCGAGATCGCCATCCCTAACTGGTCTCGGAGTCTTTCCTTAAAGGGGAAGGCGGAAGTATGTGTTTCACATCTACCCGATTCTCCTTTACCTGTACTTCTCTGTACTTCCATTTCTATATGCCACACTAATGTCATTAGTAAAGCTCTTGTTCTCTTTCTTGTGGAGAGACTGCCACTATGGTATCTCGGGAGATCTGTTGCCTTCATTCATCTGAAGGCGGCCTGGATATGCCTAGCATTGAGATTCGTCAATGTATGCTTCGCATCACCTTCCTAGACCGAATGTGTCGCGAATCGGATGAGGAGGGCGCCTTCTGGAAGGAAGACGTCCGTAGAAACTTCCCATCCCTGAGAAGTGTGCACTCGAGAGAGGTGGAGGCCCACCGTTTACCCCGAGCCGCATGCGTCGGATGGCCTCTCCAACGTCCAGGCGTTGTCTCGTAGGGCATTGTATCAAATATTAGTCAGGGGATCCGTTCGTGATGAGCTGATTGATGAGCTCGGTCTTACGAAGCAGGAAGCTCGCTCAATATGGCCTTGGGCGCCTGGATTGAAATGACTCAATAACGATGAGGTATCACTCACCTGGCTGGTGATTCGTAGGGCCTCTGGGTCGCCAAAAGACTTTGTTCAGCGGGCTTGGAGAAATCTCCAAACTGCCGAAGCGGTGATGGGGAAGTCGAGACCATTGGTCACGCCTTCTTTCATTGCAGGGTGGTAGCGCCGTTGTGCATGTTTGTTGAAGGCATCATAGTCCGCATTGAGGCCAGTTCTGTTTGTAGCAATGTGGTGCCGCAGATGACGATGGCTGAACACTATGTGTTCTGTTGCTTACTAGGTGTTATGAGAGCCGTGATTTAGACGACGCGTCAGAAGGAATTCTATGATGGCGAGAAGTTCACTTCTTCCCAACTGATATTGTTCTTTAAGCATCAGCTTAAAGTCAAGATTAGGACGGAAAGGCGGTGGCTACCTCATCAGAATTTGGCAAAAGGTGGATAAATCTTGCGCGTTTGTGCCGAGTAAAAGGGGTGGACATAGAGTTGCATTTTGATGTAGGTTAGGTATCATAATATTGTTCTTCCTGGGTTCAACTTGGACAACCCTTCCCTGGATTTAGGCTAGACGTAGGTTTTGTTTTTGATTCTTTAGTTTTTTCCTTTTTTCCAGTAAACTTAGCTAGGCGTGTTTGCTCATTGGTCCCTTTTATTTCTGTCCCTTTTTTTCTTTTAGTTTAACTCCCCATCCCCTCTCTCGTTAGGTGTTCAGTGATGTCAGTTGTCTGGTGAATGCGGGGCGCCTTTCTTTTCGCGTGTGTGTTTTTCGTATTTGTTGTTGTGTCAGAATGAGTGCGTGTCTGTGTGAGTGCTTGGGATGGATGAATGTTTTCTATATTTTTATAGTCCCGCATCGATTTCATCCAGTTAACTGATATTTCTGCCACATTTAAGGTTTGTTGGGGGGGGGGTTTATTACTAACATGATTTTGTTTAGTTTTTTGTAAATGGTTTTACAACCATATTGTATATAATCATTGGGGTGTTTTTAACTTGTTGTTTTTTTTACCTCCCCATAGACAACGATTTGTACATATATGGGGACTATTTAGGGTTTTCATTGAGACAATGAGGTATTTTGGTGGATGTAGTAAGAAAGGTAAGTATGAATGTGTTGCTTTGGTGATAGGAATATTGTTTTGTATGATTGGGTCAGTGGTTTTCGTGAGCTAAGTTTTAAAATTAAGACAAATGATGACCGTCCTTTTCCCCATCTTTAGGTCTTGTGCCACATTTTCTGTGATTTTTTACAGAAATAAATATCGGTAATCGGGACACAGTGTAACCTGACAGTTCGTACGGACACTTCTATCTGCTGACTAATAACATACTTATTTTGCATATATATTCTGTTATTTCAAATAACTTATTCAGTCTACCTTCTTCTTTATGTGTCTTTCTTTCTGGCTTCTAACAGCCCACAACATTTTCCATACGTAATGGAACAAACACACATTCCTTATTCTTTTTAAAAATATCCCGCTACCAAATAAACACTAATATAAATTAGCACTATTAAAAAAAATTGAATCTTTTATCTTAAATATGAGATGGAAGATATTTTTCTAACAAACCAATTCCCAGGATATGCAACAGTCTTATGGCTTTAAAACTAATGCCTTCCCACGCCATATTATAGAATTAGATGTTTTTGAGTCCGATTTAAGCGGGCTTATTAAATCTATAAGGTATAGAAATATTAATAATGCCATACAATAGCAAATAAAGAGTGACCTTAAAGAAATCGAGGGGACCAACAAAATCTTTGTTAAGACGGATAAATCTGATAACTTATATATGATGACCCGTGATAAATATAAGCAAATGTTGCATAAAGACGTAATTAAATATTATAAAAAAAGCTCCACCTAATTTAGAAGCTGATCTGAATAAAGAAGCCGGATTAATAGCTAGCAAATTGAAAATAGAATAGAAAAATTTAATATTAAAAATTGTTTTATCACTAAAGGACCATAAAAGTGATTTCCGTAGTAAACCTGGCATGTAGATTAATTAATTAATCTCACTAAAAAACAAATGGTGATAACCAGCAAGATTATTTTGCAAAATATTGCAAACACTTAGAATAGTTTTAAATGATTGCATTAAGTGATTTAAGGATTATGACAAAAATGATAAATGCTTTTTCATAAAATATGACATTAAAGAGTTTTACCCGTCAATTACGGAAAAACTGTAAACGAGACATTAAATTTAACTAGGGAATACATGTCAATATCGGAGGATAAAATAAAAATCATTAAGCATTGCCGGAAATCATTGTTGTACCATAATGAGGTTTTATGGATTAAAAAGGGTTAGTGGTAATTTTGACAACCTAATGGGGGCTTATGATGGGACTAGGATATGTGAGTTAGTAGCGTGTTTGCTGTTGCATAACCTAAACAAAATTATTGACCCTTGTAACCATGACCTTTACCGATACGACGGGTTGATTACTGTAGATAATTGCACCCCTAGAAAAGGCGATGTTATTAGAAAAAAATTGCATTGGTTATTCAATAAGTTTGGATTTAAGTTGGATATCCAAAGTAATTTAAAAATTACTGATTATTTGGATATAACACTTAACTTGTGCAACGGTCCTATTTAGGAAAAACAGCCAATACCTATATTATATTAATGTAGGTTCTAATTACCCTAGACAAATTTTTAAACATATCCCTAATGGAATTATGTTTAGATTATCTACCAATTCTTCTAATATTAATATCTTTAATGAAGATCAAACTCATTACTCAGTCGTAATTGTTCTATCTTTAATCAAATCAAGTACGATTACGAGCTGGCATTAAAAAATAGTAGATATAAAAACAAGATCGTTTATAAAAATAGGATGAAATATTTAATGTACATAATAGGGGAGAAATAGGACAAGGAAAATCCTATGGTTCACGCCACCATAATATAATATGGCCGTAGCTGCTAAACTAGGGAAGGAATTCTTTAGAATATTGTTAAATATTTTATGTAAGTTGTTCGACCGTAGAAAATTCTTTAATATTTAATATATTTAATATTTAACTAAAACACCGTTAAACTGAGTTATATTTGTATACCTAACATGGGCACCTCGAGGTGGTGTAATGGTTAGTAAGCTTGTCACGCTAGAACAATTACGACTGAATAGTGGGTTCGATCCTCACTGGATGTCCCATACTTTTGGGCTTGTGCCACATCTAAGCTACGCATAGAAAATCATTTTAGGGCACCTCAGCATGGCGTAATGCTTAGCAAGCTTGTCTCGCTAGAACAATTACGACTGAGTAATGAGTTTGATCTTCATTGGGTGCCCCATACCTTCGGCCTTGTGACACATCTAAGCTACGCTTAGAAAATCAATATTTCTATGTCTAACGTTGCAAAATTGATCAATAAATGCAACACTAAAAAGATAAAAAATAAACAATATATCAATTCCCCAAATGCAACTACTAAAGGAAAATGCCAATATGAATGTGGTGTGTATAAAGTAGAGGTATATAGCAAACTTAATAATAATAATAATAGTAGTAGTAGTAATAATAATAATAATAATAGTAGTAGTAATGATAAAAAATGTTTACATGGGATTAATCCAAGGACTATTTAAAAAACGATATTATAACAATAGAAGTAGTTTCGCACATGAGATATACAGGCATAGGACGAGTTTATCTAATCATGTGCGGAAAATTAAAAAGGAGCAAGGTATAGATCCTATATTAAAATGCGAGATAATAAAAAAAAATGCCGCAAAAATAAGGCTACCGATAGGTATTGCCTCCTATGTATGGAACAAACTTAGCTATAACCACTTATGATAACCCCAATATGTTACTCAACCAGAGATTGGAAACACTTAATACTTGCAGACATAAAAAAAAGCCTGGTTACTTGAATAAGGGAATGATTTTGTTGTGTTTTGTTTTTTCGAGTGGCCGTTTTACTAATAAAATATCTTTTGGCGTGCTCTCCTTTGTGTTCCTTTATCTTGTTTTTGTTTTTATGCTATTTTTTTTATTCTTTTCTAATGACCGCTTTTTCAATAAAATGTCGTTTGGGTCAGCCCTCTTTAGCCAGAGTTATCTTGATAATCCATTAGGTGAAACGTAGGTAGATAAGTTCTGGCTCATATATATATATATATATATATATATATATATATATATATATATGTGTGTGTGTGTGTGTGTGTGTGTGTGTGTGTGTGTGTGTGTGTGTGTGTGTGTGTCAGGATTGCATCACTACAAGTAATGATAAACACATGATATTATGGCTCTATGATATGATATATAATATAAATAATAATTATGGAGATAAAATACCATTCGTACCTTATATCCGCCAGTTAATCTTTTCATGGTCAACAAGAGAACTAGGCCATCATTCAGTAATTGTTGACCAGACAAAAAGGAAATCGAACAACGAGGGCGATAAATTAGTTATATATTTTGCTGCTTTAAAAATCATCCGCCCATTAGGAAATGTTACAAAACCTGAAAAGGAAAGACGATCAAACGAAGAAAATCTTCGAAAGAAGTTGTGAGAAATTCAGGAAAAAATAGAATGTGAAGAATGTGAAGAATGTGATTTCTAAATCGAAGCAACAGTGAAGAGCACTGGAAGCAGATGAAAAAAGAGGAATTATCGGAATTCAAGACCAACAGAAAAACACACAAAAATGAAAAAAAAAAATAAACTAAACTCACAAGAACAATGCAGGAGGAGAAAAATCCTTCAGACATGACAAAAAGACAGGCGCCATAGAGACAATACAAAAATGGAACAAAATAGGGGGGATGCAAAACGGAGTACGATAAAGGAAGAGAGTGCGGTTAAAATGTAAATAAATACCTCGTTTGAAAGAGATAAGAAGGAAGAACATTTAAAATAAATAAAACTGCTCTATAAAAAATAATTCTCCTGAAAAAATAGCCAGGTGGGTAGCACTAATCAATGTAACTGAAATTTGTGTATTTGGTTGTTTAAAAAGTCTACAACACTGACTGATAGCCTAGTTTAGCAACTTCAGAACTGCCGCGTCATTATAGGAATGCATGCACTAACAGGAAGGCTGAAAACAAAATGACTGTATATATAAGAATGCCGCAACTTATAATAACAACTTTTTGAGAGTCAATAATTAGAGGCAAATTAAGAGAAAATCAAAAAGTTTTGTGCTCTATAGTTAACTAATCAGAAGACTTTTTGATTTTCTCCTAATTTGCCTTTAATTATTGATTCTCAAAAAGAAAATTTGTTTATATAAATTGCTAGTAACAATACTGTCGTTTAATAGAGAAAGATCTTTCTTGTTATACAATATCTGCTGATTGCGCTGATTCCAAATTCATCCTCTAAACTGTCTTAACACATTAAATATTATTGTTTATTTTTAGATATACGATATTTATGTTCAAGGTAAATAGTACAGTTATATTCAAGAAAAATTTGGATGATGACAGGGAATAGTTGAACAAGTATAAAATACTTTATCTCTGATATTTTCGAAAATGAGATCCTTGCTCTAGCGTTTTGTGTTGAGCAGGACTCCTGCTCGAATTACGTTTGGAGTGAACCGGCCTTGATATCTCGATTTCATCTCAGATAGGTTTTGGTGGAACCTATCAATATTACAATGATGACGGAAGAGTCTCTCCTTCTCGGGTCGTCGTCAGACCAGTGACTAGAACACAATCCCGTTACATTTAGTTGTTGTCATTTAGGGATCGTTTTAGCCATATTTTGCTAGCCGCGACCAAGAACGTAAAGATAAAATAATGACGGTGTAATTGTTCTCAAGCTTGCCTTGCTATATCAGTTATATCTGAGTAGTCTAGTAAGTTTGATCCTCAATGGGTGTGCCAATCTTGCGGCCTTGTGCCAGTTCTAAGCTAGGCTTAGTAAATCAGTAAAAGAATTCCCCTCACCCACTCCCAGCCATAGTGTTATCAAAATTATAATCAATCATTTCAAAAAAAAATGTTAACAGTTGTGTTCCATGTTTTGATGGAACAAAATTAATAAATAACTCATGTGCCCCCAAATTAATAATTCATGTGCAAACGATAGGTTAAATAGTAGACGATATTGGATTAGAGCGATCAGTCAATCTCGGAGAAGAAAAATTGTTAATTTTAAACCTTGGAGAAGACAACAGAAAATCACCCCATTGTCTTTACCCAAGAAATTATGACAATTCATAAGTAATCAAGAAATGGAACTTGTGGAAAGTCCTGATTACATATGCCCTGAAGTGACATAGCGTTAAAAAAAAAATAATATCGTCCTATACCATTTTATCTAATATGCTTTTAGTTTTAAATATTACGAATTTTTCCCGGCAAGTAATATTTCTTTATTAATTTTAATCATTCAAATTGAATTCAAAAAACAAAATATCATTCAAGTCCGACAATTATTTTTTTTTTTAATGAGAACTGAAATCTAAATGAAAATAGTGTCGCACAAAATAAAAAAATAAAAACTATTCGCCGAAAAATATATAACTTCAGTTCTAAATAACATAGCAAAGTTATTATTTTTTAATTACTGGTTTTTCTTATGATAAAATACATGAAACCCATGTAGTCGATATTTTCTGTTTTGTTTTTTTTTATGATTTCTATGACTCTAACAGCGTTAAATGATTACAAGCATTTCCATTCAACCCACTGTTCTTTTTTTTTTTTTCTATTTCTATTTCATTTGTCCGGACCGAAATGTTAATATCAAACTAGTTCTCTTATAACATTTATAATTTTTTTCTATAAAAATAAATTTATTTACTAACATTGAAAAGTTTTATTTAATAAATAAGCTTAGATTCTGTTTAAAATTTATTTTATTTTGATTGAAAATTTATCTTATGAAAAATGTATCCTGTAATAATGACTATTTTCAATTTGATTCTAGCGTGCATTTTATTGTGGCTTTCTTTATGTGTTCTAGTATGTGTATGTGCATACATTAATGTACAAGTTACCTTAATCTGATGATGCATGGCTACATGTGTACGTCGCGTAGTTAATCTGATGATGCATGGCTACATGTGTACGGCGCGTAGTTAGACTTAAACTTGCATAATAGTTACATTTATTAAATATCACCCATAATGTATATATGTAGTTTTTTATCCATTTAGATAGATAGATATGAATAGACTGAGATGGATATATATATATATATATATATATATATATATATATATAGATAGATAGATAGATAGATAGATAGATAGATAGATAGATAGATAGATAGATAAATAGATAGATAGATAGATGACAAATTATGATACGTTTCCTCCTTTAGGACTTCATCAGATGAAGTTCTAAAGGACGAAACGCGTCACAAGAAAACTTTTTCCACTTTGTCATACATTCTTCCCCAATACTGTTCCTGATATATAAAAATATATATCGTTATCTCATAGATAGATAGATAGTATTCTTACAAAAAGGACAATTACACTAATTCATACATATATATACATTTATAATGAGAATAGTATCCAATATTACCAAATTGCAAATGCTTTGTCATTCACTATAAATATGAGTTAGAATACATTTCGAAACTTGCTGGATGAGAATTTGATCGTTAGTAATATATATATATATATATATATATATATATATATATATATATATATATATATATATATATATATATATATATAAAATCTGAAAACCCTTTTAAAAGTCAAAATGGACATGTACGTTGACTAAAGTAATGTTTGTTCGAAAAGAAAAATGAAAGTTTATGGGAATTTTCATGATTGTCTCTCCAAGCGTCCAAATACTAAATATTTAGCATGCGATATATAAACAGCCTATAAATGAACTACGTTAAAATAATATCAGATGAGAAAAATGAACATGATTCAATGGACGATCTGGCTAAAAGGTGACATCTCTGCGCATTCTTGTAGACATTATTAATAACATAAAAATGTGGGCATCTTTTTAATATTTTTAAAGACCGCTTTTTTTAATAGAACTAACACTTTTTTCATTGTCCGTCAGATGTGAATATTTCTCTTCAGGCTGGTCACTTAATGGGGTCTTTTAATTGTGCGATCATAAACGCCTTATTATTACAAGGCTTATCTAAAGGAATGTTAGAATCGGCTATGACCGCCTACTGCAAAGCGTTGGTAATAAGTAACTCATTGCTAGAGTTGAACTCTCGAAGGATACAAACATTTTTTTGAAATTTCCAGTATAGGTAGTGTCGTTTAATTTGTTCGTAAGTTGATTAGTATTTTTCTTAAAAGAATTGCAGCTGCACATGAAAAATCACTTACGAACAATGCTTTGTGGAGTGTTCATAAGAAGTTCGATTTGTTTTCCGAAAATAACAAGAATATTATTATTGTGTTTCTGTTAAAAATGTACATGTAAATTAATAATTTCGAAAAGCGCAAGATGCGTGTAAAGCATGTATAGGATAAAGCTATATCATTTTCTATTATACACATAATATGAAAATATTAAGGTATATTAGAAAGTAGCACAAAGTGTTCACCTACAAAAAATGCTTTGAAAATGTATGACTAAAAATGAAAAGATTGATCGCGAAAGTTAAGAGAAAGTTATCAATAAAAGGATAATGCTTATACTTGCTTATTGAATAAAAGTCTATCAGTCAGAAGTTCGAAATAATTTTCTAATTCAATGGGGATTTTTTAAATACACTAAGAATTATGTCTAAGATGATTTTTAACCACTGAAAAGTATTTCTTCGTGAATCGAAACTAATTTTCAGATTTGATTTGGCTCAGGAAGCACTGCCAAAAGGAGGTTGACTGGTGACTGATTTCAAAATATAACGGGTGTCAGAAAAAATGGAAAGCAATCATTAATATACGAAGTAGGAAATTGTTAAAAAAAACCTAAGATTCAGAACTTGAAGAAAAATGTGTATTCTTCATTGTGAATTAAAACTAATTATTTACGCACACAGATCGGTGGAAGAAATTGAATTGATGAAAATATCTGGCTTGGATTAAACGAAAAAGTTATATAGATTATTATTTTTAGGTGAAAAGTGAAATTTCTCTGTACTGTAAGGTAACATTTTTTAAAGTAAAAGATGGACACCGGTGGACTTTGAATCTTGCAGAAATTCGATTTAAAAAAAAAAAAACAGTTTATCAGAAAAGAAATTGCATAGAAAATTATTATTGTTTCATTAATAACATAATTTTAGATAGACAAATATATTTAGTAACCACTCAAAATATGCATTGAAGACGAGAAAATATTTTTCTAAATGATAAAAAATATATTTAAATGTGGTAAGAAAAAGTTAGTCGAAAGTTATGTCGAAACGCTTCAGACAATCGCGAAAAATAAACATTTAAAAAGTTCCGAAGTAACAAAAAAAGTAAACAATTGTACTTACTTTCATCTGAAATGTGTTTTCTTGTGCTTGTGAGTTGGCTACTCTGATCAGAGTAGAAACGCAAAGAACATAGACAGTGAGTAGAAATAAGCCGGTTGACAAGCTGGAGGAAACCGACTGCATTTCGTCTATGTTTACTTAGTATGTTTTGGGGGAAAGTTGGTTAGTGTTGGTTAGATATGGAAAAAATAACAGGAATCCTGCTCGCTACAGGATCAAGTCTCTTCAGTTCTAACAAAACAGATAGACAAACAAACATACAGAAAGAGCGGGAAGGAGAAATAGGGACCCTAACTTAAAAGGCAGAGAGAACGTTTGCAGACAAGCGAGTAAGAAAAGTGTTAATAAGGAAAACGTGCGGATAAAAATTAGCAACACAAACAAGTTTTGTGCGTCTAATCTGCCTTTCGTGGGGAGATGTCTTGCTATTTATTAGAAAGGATAGCAGAAGGACAATTTTTAGATGGTTTAGTAGGCGAGGTTTATTCCGTTCGTATCCCTTTGTATAGACACGCCCCTTTATTGACATGAACTGTCAATCTAAGCGTGAATTCAATTATCACCTCTTACGACCAACACCCGCCTCGTCAAAAGATGGTATCTTCATGGCTTAATATGCAGCATATAATTCAATTGCTCTTCTCGTTCAATGTTTTTATTTCAATTTTCTTTTTTATTTACATTTATTTGGTATTGAAATGTATTCACTTGATCAAATATGGACATGCAAGAAGTTGCAAGAAGAGAGAGAAAATCGCCAACGAAATAAATATTCTTTTCTAACTTACGGTAAATACAAATTCCTCTTATAGTCTACTTCTCTTACCAATCCATACATGCGTGCATCTAGATTGCATGTTTTTGATATTGTATTTCAATGTACATACCACACATGCGTAGAAGACTTTTTTTCTTTTGTGGGAAAACGGTGTTATTATGGATTGAAAAAATAATCAAAGTTGAAGTCGAATTTTAAAGAAAATGTAAGAATAAATGATAAAAATCACCAGGCACATTAAAAATAGTGAAAGAATATTTATATGTTATATAATTGGGTACCTTTATCTATTCACAAAAATATGTCTAAATACACCATTAATTAATTTAAAAAGGGATTCGATTTTATGGAGGTTTCTTATATGAGAATATTAAATATGTGCGACAAGAACAAAACTTGCCAAAAACATAATAAAAATTAGCAAACTTTTCTAATACCTCAGTTATGCATCGACATATTTACATACAACACAGATACAGTGGGAAAATAAGTGAACAAGACGTGAGAAATTAACCATTGTGATTCACCTCAAAAGTTAACCTCATATTGCCAACAGTAAATAAAACCAAGAAATTCAGTAAATATATTTATATAAAATTAAGAAAGTTATATTAAAATTATAAAGCAAATTTATACGGGCGGTTAAAGAATCCAATAAACACTTTCTTCCGGCGTGTATTGAACACTGATTTTCCTCACTGATGTTGCCTATCGATATATATTTGCAGACATGTGTATAATTTAAAATAACATGACAACATACTCTAGTATAAGTACAATCAATTAGTGCATTGAAGTTAAGATTAGATTAAATTAGAAATCAATATAATAATTAAATTTTAAGTTAACAGTTAAAATGTCAAATTCTAAAATTAACCGAGCAACAAGTTTAATATTATCTCAAGATTATTCAGAAATGAAACTAGGAGATAAAATATATTTTATTGTTCCAATTTATCAGTTAAGTTCGATGTTGATGAAAAATGTATCTCCGATCGCTACACACATTTGATACATGGAAGTCAGAATTCAAATAAGGAGGTAGGGAGGGAAGGGAATATTCAAATGACAGGACAAACACATTCACACCAGAATACACAAAAACACGTTTATATAAGCAAATATATGAGCATGCCTATACAAGGACGTATATTCACTCAAGAAGGAAATATTCAAAAATAAAAATAGAGAAGAAAATAAGAAGAAAAAAAGAAGAAAACGAAGACAAACATATTTATAAAAATTTATAAAAAACACGCAAAAGAAAATTATTTCAGACATGAATATACAGGCAAAAGTATATACAAGAAGTCACACACACACACACAGGTGCAAATAGACGAATAATCAGATTCACCAAATTTAAGCATAAATGCACTAATTAATCTACACAAACCAACTATTAATATTTTACATACACAAACAAACAGATAAAAAGAGGATCAAATAAAAGTAAGAAGTGCATATACATGCATATGCACGATGCATACATATACGTAGTTGAAATACACATATCGGGCTATAGACAAAGCCAAGAAAAAAGACATATATATACACACACACATATATATACAGACATATACATAAATATGAACAACCAAACTCATATGTGTAAACAAAATACGCACACAAACATGCAAATAAAAGACGTGTATACAAATATACATATACAAGCACTTAAACGTACCTACATATACACAAATATATGCATATATACGCGTACACACACACACACATATATATATATATATATATATATATATATATATATATATCGACTGAAATACAACTTTGTGTTCATTTTTTTCTTCTTTTAAGGACCTAGGTATCCTTTCGGCCAGCACTTCCTCAGGGACCCGATTGTTGGCAGAATTAGCGGTTGTGCTCTGCAGATATGTGGAAATTGGAGATAAAGTTGGAACACATCTAAAACGATTTACGATTAAAATAAATCCGTAAATTTAAGAACAAGTTGTAAATGAACCAACAAAAGAGCGTAAAATAGAAGAAAAAAGTTGCTCACTGACCTTCAAATAAAAGTACAGGGACCGCAAAAAGTTTTCCTTTTGCTTGCAAAGAGATGACCGTTGCAGTTTGAGACAAATGGCTTCTAATATTTGTTGATGGTGCTTAGATCTTCCCATATGCGAAATAGAGAATGAATCCGTCATAAAACACGCCAAGCAACTCTCATTCTCTAGTAGGTGCTGACTAATTGAGTATGATTACTTAAATGTAATCTCCCAAAAGTTTGGAATGTGTTGGTCAAATTTTGTTTCCAATCCAAGACTAGTCCATCCTATGTACTCAGCTTCGCACTGACACTTGAATTTGTAGATTAATGAACTCTTACTAAGATAAGACAGACGGTCTTTGCTAAAAGAAGGAAAACACTGGATGGGTACCAAAAACAATACATAATATGGCCGAAAAAAGGTAAAAGAGACCGACTTGGAAACTATATCAGTTAGAATTTTACACTTTCTACCAAGCCAAGGCAATTTCAGATTAATCGGACACAGACTAGGGCCAAATTCAGGAGAACTACTGAAATTTTCTAACTTGCGTTCTATTTTACGATTAATAATTTTGGCTGGATAACCATTATCAATAAGAATAGAACGTGCTTTGTTTAATTCTTGCTGAAGAGTAGCAGGAGAATAGATCATTAAGGCCCGATGAACTAAAGTTTTGATTAAATTAATTTTCCTGGTATGAGGGACGAAAGACTTCCAACTAGTAAAAGTTACCTTACGAAATACACTAGTAATAAATGTACTATTCTTTCGTTCAACTAGAACATCGGGAAAAGAGAGAGAATTGTTTTCGTCTTCCTCCATTGTGAAGACTAAAGATGGATGTAATGAGTTTAAATATCCACAAAATAAAGTTGCTTCATTTATATTATTAAATATAGAAAAGGTGTCGTCAACATAACATTCATAGACATAAGGTTTCCGATATTTCTCAAATAGTAGTCTCTCGTGGTATCCAACAAAAATGTTGGCTAGGGAGTGACCCAAGGGACTACCCATAGAAACTCCGTCAACTTGGGCGTATGTAACATGCTCGAAGCTGAACTTCACCACCCCCCACTCCTCAGTTGCTAATTTCATAAATTCAAGAAATAAGGGCTCAGGAATGGAGGCATGGTTCAGACAGCCTCTGTAGAGAGCATTTGCACATATCTGTGTAGTTTTTTTATAAGGGGTATAGACCAACAATGTCAAAAGAGACTAATATTTTGTCATCAGTTTATTGAACAATTTCTGATAAATTCAGAAAAAGTAAATGAATCTAGTACACAATAGGCTGACACATAATCGGTTACTGGATTACTGCTAACCATTTAGCCAATTCATGTTGTGCTGTTGAGAACCTACATGTTTATTTCAGTGTAGGTGTCTTTCTATATGAAATTGCTTTTATACATGCCTAACAAACGTTTCTGGAGTTTTACTTTCAATTTCTCAATGCGATCATGAATTGAAGATGAATCAATTAATCGAAACTTAGAAGAATCTCCTACAATGACATTTATCACTTTTATTCAAAATGACTTCACCAGCAACTTTATCTGGTTTGGTGATGTAAATGTCGTTATGTCTTTCTCACTGCTTAATGGTTTGACAGTGAGCGTGGCACCACGCAACACTATCAAGTTCAATAGGTACAGATGCTATTTCAGAAATTCTACATTTACAGAACGTGAATTGATCTGCGGAGGAGGGAACACGGCGAATGTATGTATTATTATATATATATATAGCTAATATTAGTGGTAAATATATATATATATATATATGTATAGAGAGAGAGAGAGAGAGAGGGGGTAATTAAAAAGTAACTCCTTATTTTGTGTATGATGGACTCTCTCGTCCTAAAAATTATAGTTAGACGGGAGAGTCCACCATACACAAAATAGAGATTATTTTTCACTCACCCTGTGTTCATATATATATATATATATATATATATATATATATATATATATAATATAATAAAATGGCTTAAACACTAATATTCCATGGTCATAATTTATTCCATTGGAATCATAAATACAATCCAATTCATCAGACCTACAAATTCAAAAAGAAAACAGAAAAAACAACTCCGGAAATAAAAAATAAAATTTAGAGAGAGTGTAAGTATGAGAGTGTGGGACGAATGTTAGAGCTAAAGAGAGGGGTAACAGACGAGAGAAGGTGGGAGATTAAAACTTATCAGAGAGAAGTTTTAGAGAGGGGAGTTAAAGACGATTTTAAGTGAGAGAAATATGAATGTTAACGAATGTCTAATACATTAAAGATGTAACCGGAAAGGATACATTTTGTGGTGACACACACACACAATAGACGATCTAATCTTGAGATGAGAAGAAGAGGGAGGGAGAGGATAAAAAAAAAACAAAAAAAAAAAAAAAAAAAAAAAAAAAGGAGAGAAAATGGGGAGATGGGGCGAAGGAAACTAAAACTGAAGGGCATCTACTGAAAAGTCCGCTGTGTAATTAAGAAAATTTGACAAAATTAATATCGACTACGGGTTACAAATCAAAT
>CAHIKZ030001423.1:140000-145000 GCA_903632075.3 Acanthosepion pharaonis | reverse complement strand
TAACTAAGTTATTGTTTGTTGATAGTCTTGTTTATAAATGTGGTCAAATATACTTATAAATACTTGAAATGTTTCATAAAAGTAATGACTCCTTGTAAGAACTAACATTCTCATTTTCATTAAGCATGCGTCATAATCAAGAATCAAGATCATTGAAAAATTATCTTTCATTTCATGCATGTAGAATTAATTCCGTATCCTTTTGCGTCAAATAAGTTAATTAGAATTTTTTTAAATATTTTAAATACTCTGTATGATTAAGGCTCCTCTAAAATTCATAAAATGAGGAAATAAAAGTAATTGTTTTTTAACAAATTTTCCGTCATCACCTTCCATCATCTTGATTAACGGCTTCCTTCCGGCGACGGGTTAGAGCGAAAAAGTAAACACACAGTCTGATCCCAAAACAAGTAATAATGGGATCTTCTGTAATCGACATGAAGGTGATAGATTGTCTGATGAGAAATGGTAAATAACTCTTGCCCGAACATAGAATTTAAGATAAAAAAAATATGACATACCGAACAATTTATTTATTAGATGATGCGCTTGTGTTTTTTCAGTAAAATTGGAACATTTTTCCTTTATTCTTTTCAAATGTTATTTGGTGGTAAACGTCATTTAAACATATGGTCAATATAAGAAGTAATTTTATTTTGGTTTCTTGATCAATTCCATTTTTTTTTCATTTCACGCCTTAACTTCCTAATACAAACTGCATTAATATCGAGCTAAGAAATGTCTATATTGTCCTAGAAATTTCTCAACTGCATTCTCTATTGTGAACATGCTTCTTTTACATTTTATTGACTTTGCCAACCTTTTGTTGATTTATATTAAAAATTATATTTTATTCATTTCACAATTACCTCATATCAATTCGTCATTAATGTTGTTTTTATTGGGATTGTTTGTATTTTCTGTTGTTGCTTTATTTTGTTTTCTATTTTTCTTCACTCATTTTAAATTTATTTTTCAAACGTAACTGACACCCAGACAAGTCCTGTATGTTTATTAAAAAACAAAACTTTTGCATTAAGTGAAATGGTGATCCTCAATCTACTCAATAAGACACAATGTATATCAAAAGAAATTATTAATCTCAAAAGAGGGTCCCAGTTATTCTCCATCCTTCTTTATATGGGCACTTAAACTCACGTACCCCACGGACGTCGGCGGTATTGTCCTGGATGGTCGCATGACGACAGAGATGGGGACAGGGGCCCTAAGACAATCCGTCGGGGCCCTTTCATCCGCAGATTTCTGTCCAGTCTGTGACTAGGGGAACCAACTTGAACGATGTTTCTCAAGATAACGAGTTTAAATGCGAGAGGCTGCTCGCCTGCTTCGCGATCTTGTGTCCTTCGGCGTAGATGTGGCTGCGATCCAGGAAACACACTTTGTTTGCGAGGTTAATGCTCGTGTCGTCTATTCAGCATACGGAGAACAACTGACCAGAGGTGTTTCTTTGCTAGCTAAAGATACCCTAGAGGCGAGCGTAGACCTTGCGCACGTCGATGCGGTGGGAGGCGGTTGGTCGTGGCCGATATTGCTGTGAACAATAGTTCGTTTCGGATCGTTGCGGTCAGAGGAAGCGTGTTTCGCTTTTCCGTCAGTTAGGGCATTTCTTGGTTGGTCCATAAAGCAGCCTGTGTCCAGCATCGGTGTCATGGGGTCTACAATTGTCACACTTGAGGTTGGCTTTCCTACGCCGCGTTTTGACAGAGGATTCGATTTTGGATTCCTTTTTGACAGAGGATTCGACTAGTATGTTTTACAGATATATAGTTTGTACAGTTTGATCTATTGTAGGTGGCATATGTTTTGCTATAAACCTATTTCTTTAAGGTAGGACACCATGTTGACGGTTTCAGTATTTTCTCATGTTTTCCTTACAGGTGTTAAGTAAGTACATTCAGTTAAAATGTGTTTCACCGTGAGTGCAGTTTCACATGTTGATTGGTCATAATTCTCATCAAGTCTGAATGTGTGGTTTATCTGCAGCCGAGCCAATATTACTTCAACCGAGTTTTTCCTTTTCTTGACACCTGCCTTCAAGACCGGTTTGATCGCGCAGAGCTGGTTATTTGCGTTGTCGGTTCATCTCTTCTGCTACTTTTATAAAATGAAATTGTTTATTTCATTTTTGGGGTCCGCATAAAAGATCCTAAAATTTATCAAGGGTTTCATTCCATGAAGATTTTCGGTCAGGTCTCCCTTTTTTATGGCTTGGGATCCAGCATAGCACAATTTATTTACTGTTAATAAATCAAGCCTGCATAGCAGTTTCACCAGCAACGGGTTGTCGTTTTTTTGAGGGGGGATTTTTTTTGTACTATTGTAACGCCGATCCTCTCGCACGGTGTCGATTGTAACGCGATCTCTGGTCAAAGCGTCCATGTCACACCATATCCTAACCCCACTGGGCCAATGTCATTCACAAGACCGGCCGTTGGTCCTGTATGGTCCAGTATTACAGGTTAGACCTAAGTCTCCGGTTTCAAATGTCGATTCGATTCCACTCACCAGCCATGTTGTGATTTTTTGATCCTGGCGAGTAGTTATCGGGTCGTAGAATTCCGAAAGCTCTCCGTTGGTCTACTTGCAAGTTTGTTGGGTGAGAATCGGGTTAATAGCAAAGTCGATCCGATTTTAGAGGGAAAAAGTTATATATATATATAATATCAACAATACATATAATAATACAATTCTCGTGGCAAAAAGTTGAATGCCTCTTGTATATGAACTGTGATCAACAAAAGAACGTGTAATTTCGTTAAAAGGGAGAGGTGGCTTCGTTTTAACCCTTTTTGGTCTGTTCTTAGCGCACCTACTACAAACGTCGATGTTCCCGTCCTCAGTAGTAGTAATTAGTAGTAGTAATATTAGTGGTAGCAGGAACAACAGTACTTATATCAACAGCACATGTTAGCGGGCGCTTTGGTCCAATCTCTGACGTCACTTCCTCTCTGCTCACTGTCTCTAACCCAACTCTACTGCACTCGAAGACCGACGAGCCAAAACTCTCCTTTTCTCCCGGTTGGCCCGCCTCTTTATATAGAGAACTGGTGACATATCTGTTTTTCTAGCGTACTGACATACTTCCAAAGTATAATTTCACTCCGAGTACACAGTTTACTTTTTTCACCGATTGGCTTCCAAGGTTCACAACAAGACTCTATTGTTATAACCTCGCTAGTAATCACTCTGCCGCTCTTTGTAAACTATAGAGAGTCCGGTTTCAAAAATAAATTCTAAATCAAAACATCCTTTATTTTAACTTCGATTCTTTAAAGTGTCAAAATCCATTTCTTTTTCTCAAAGTTCCAATTATCATTGTCCCTGTAATTTTCTATTAGTAATCTGATATATTTTGTACACTTATGAAACAATTGTATTTCGTTTTCTAAATTAACATTCTGTAACATTTACATTTCAAAGTCCTTAAATCGTTTTTTTAACATCTTGGTTCTTTTGAAAACGCCCTTTTTTCGGTATTACAACATATTCTCTTTTATTATCATTATTATTATTGGGGGGTGATATCGCTCCTGCCACACTATAACTGACAAGAAAAAATTACATTTTTTTTTATTTCTGTTTCTCGAGATGAAGCCTTGTTTTATGTCTGGTTGCACAAATCTCTGCATTGATAAGTGAAGTTTATTTTAGAAGATGTTTCTTTTGTATTTAGATTCATCTGTGAAGATGTATGAGTGTGTGGCACAATTGATTTAGATTTTCTTCTAATCCCTCTTGGAATATAAATGGATGCGTACTTTATCACGTTTGCAGAATTTTAGATTTATTTCCGGTATTCTTATGGTCCAGGGTGGCATATTTGGTCTGATTGTATTAGGGATTCTAGAGGTATTTATGCTTCTTGAATGATAGGTTACATCCGCAATAAAAAGCCTTTTATGGTATAATTGTGTACGGCTAGTTAGTCCTGTTTGTTTTGGTGAGGTTCGTTTTCTACAACATACAAACCTTCTACAGATGTACTCAATGCTCCAGGCACCAATTTAAAACCTCCATGATATGGCGGGTTAAATATTTTGAGATGATTTCTTTGCTAGTTGGTAAATGAAGTTTCCATAATCCAGCTTGAATCGAATTAATGTTCTGCATGAGAGAAGCGTTTGTTGATTTGCTTCCAATTTGTATGGGACACCTCTCACAAAAGTTTTAATATTTTACTGCATGTTGTTCTCAGATAATTTACGTGTGGTATGAACGTTAGTTTTTTTTCAATAATTATTTCCAAGAACTTGTCTACCATTAAGAGTTCTCTCCCTTCGACTTAAAATATTTAATCATTATGCGGTTTCTTTTTATTACAAAATTGCATGCATTTTGTTTTGGTTTTTGAAAATCTAAAATTGTTATTGCCTATTTATGCATTGCTGCAGATTCTTCTCTAAGCTATGCATATTTTGAAGCTGTAAATTACAGTTAATTCCTCAACGTATAACTATCCACTTATACCTTGAGAGTTATTTTGCAATGTTATTTATTTGAATATTGAACACTGGCCAACAGTATACTCCCTTGTGGCACTGATTTTTGCGTTTTTAAATGGTATTTTCTCTCCTTTAAAAACGGACCTGGAAAGTTCTATTGAAAGAAAGTTCTTAATGAATTCTGATAGCTTACCTTTCATTTCGATGTCCTGTAGATCACGCATAATCTCATATTAACAAATAGTTTCTTAAGCCTTTTCCACGTAAAATAACATCGTAACCATGTGTTCTTTTCTTATAAATTATTCCCTTATAACGCTTTCGAAGCCAACCAGGTAATCAATTGTACTCTGTTTTTTTTTTTTGCGAAAGCCACATTGTAAGTCAGTCATTAATTTGTTGGATTATACATACCAAACTAATGATTATTCACCATTCTCTCCAAAGTGAAGTACACGAAGTCAGTGTATAATTTCCGGGGTCTGAAGAATTGGTAGGACAGTTATTTGTTGCTATTGCTCGGAGAACTTTCCCCTT
>CAHIKZ030001423.1:0-135000 GCA_903632075.3 Acanthosepion pharaonis | reverse complement strand
ATTTCTCACACTGCTGCACAAGTTACAAACTTGATTTCAAACAGAAGTATGCAGTTATTTATAAGAATTCGTTGTGTGTGAGATAAAAAAAGAGTGGGTGAAATTAATTACCCATCGACGTTTCTTCAGGTGATCAAAATTGATTTCATTAAAACTTTGTGCTGCATTACTGTGAAATTGCAAAAAGTTATATTGATAAATAATGATAAGCAAGACTGAAAAAGAAAATTACAAGTAAGACTAACTTATCTTTAATCATCTTTTATATTTTGACTTTTGTTGACATTATGTATCATTAAAAAGAAATCTCGAGTGTAATAGCAGCGTTTCTTATTTTCGTAACTTAAATTTAGTTTTCCTAATGTTAACAAATGTTGGCTTGATTCGATTACTTCAGAGAAATTTCATATCGACAGTTAGAGGTTTAACAAACAAACAAAAAAGAACAGAAAACCTTAAGTGTTAAAGTTTATTTTATTATTCTCAAAAAGTAGTAATATCCAAAATAAGCATTATGTTTGCAGACATAAAGAAGTAAATTTTCGGCAATTTAAAGTTTTTCCGTTTACAATTATATTTTAGACATCAATCATTGTTTTACGGAATTTATGCAGCATCTTATATCAATAATTAAATGTCAAAGCAGTTTTCAAGATTTTAAAAAAAGTCATAAAAGAATTATGTATCATATACACTATCGATGAAAAGTAATATTGCTAAAATTTTATTTTAATTTTTATTCTAATAAACCAACATATATGAAGTGTTTTTATTTTGCAACATGAAATATTTGTTCAGACACCAAATACATTATCTTTTCTTTTTACTAAAGTAAAATTTTGGTAATTTCATTTTTATAGGAAGAGAGGGGTAGACCTTTCATTTCCATTGACCTCCTCGATTGGCAGTAGGGTAGAGGAAAACGTAGTACAGGGTGGAGAAAGAGTATTTCAAATATCTATTTTTCTTTGCTTAATTGTCTTTCGAATAAATGAACATATTGAGATATGTAACGGGTTGTCCGAAAGTCTTGTCATCCTTACATAATATAATTTTCTATTTCAGATGCCTAACACGAGCTCCTACAATTTGAAGAGATGTAGGAGTGACACAATTTCGGACTACACTGTACCTTATTTTTTCAATAATTTTATATCGCATAGTAGTTATGTAAAGGGGCAGAGAGAGAGAGAGAGAGAGAATTTCGACGTAAAGGGAGAATAGGAATGCGAGAAAGTCGTTAACATTCAAACTGGAACGAAGCAAAGGGGCAAAGTTTTCTGATGTAACTGAGACAAGTTTAGGGGAAAAGATGGCAAAATATGAATGAAGAATGCAATCTAGAAAACAGAAAACAACAAATATAAACATATTCATTAAAAATTATATGAATGTAAAGAAACCGATTTAGTATTGCCTCTATCAACATATTCTCACTGTAGAGCATTTCGTTTCACAGGTGAATGATATAAGTGTTGCCAAAATAAAACTGTATTCACACGTTTTTCGTGGCTTTCCGGTGAAACGTTCGTTCCAGAGACAAGTTTGAGTCATTTGGAACAAATATTAGTATACCTCATGGAAAAAGAATCCAGATAGTGAAGAGACTGTTATGATCCAGAATGCTGATGATATTTCATCATTCTAAAAATAACCTTGCCATCAGTGGTGATAGAAAATAAGGATATTTCATCATCCCTGAAATAAAGATAAAAGATTTCATCATCCTAAAGTAATCTTGCCGTCAGTAATGAAAGATGAGATAGGTATTTCATTATTCTAAAATCTAAACTTCATCATTATAAAAACAACCCTACAATCAAGCAGCAGTAGCAGTAGTAAAAAGGCCCAACAAAAATGTATCATCATCGCTCCTGAAAATCGAAAATTGACGATCTCAAACCCTATCCTTAACAAAGAAATTCTCGGAACAAGCAAAAACAAGTAAAACCAAACTTTTAAAGAAACAAAAAAGACAGTAACACTGGGAACATTTTTAATACACATCATACCAATATCTATAATTCATATCACGAAAAAAATACACTTTCTTGTTATTAATGTCAACACGTGTCTCAAGTCTTATTGTTGTTATATCATTGTACGTTTTTATTCATTTCATTTTCAGTACAAAAAAGTAAAAAGAATTCCTCTATCAACTACTACTACAAATACTTATAACAACTTACGTTATAACAACTGACATTATACATACACAATATCTGACCCCATTACAAGACAATGCAGATAGTTATGGATTGTTAACGCATTAGAAACTATAAGCATAAGGATGGAGGCGCCACCAAGCAATATTTCAATTGTCATGGAAACTATAAATAATGTTCTCAACTGCTGTACAAAATGATCAGGCGTAAAAAAATATGTATGAGATAGAACAGGAAATAATGACATCGAACGAAAAAGCGTAATAAAGTCGCGTAACAATTTACTTTAGAAGTGGGAGCGAAATCCACAGATTTAACGAAATTAGTCATTTTGCCGGAGATTATTATGCACCATATATCGTCGAAAAACATATTTTCATATGATTTTGTGTCCGTTTTCTGCACAAAAATAGAGGAACACACTTAGAATAAAGATAGATACGAAAACGCTAAAAACAGTAAAAGAAGAAAGTAAAAAAAATAAAAAATTGAAATAGAATCAATAATTTTTTAAATCTTTTTTATAATAGTTTCACATTTTCAGTTATGTTTGCGAAAAGGGCCACAAAATAAGGGCTGAGTGTTACATTCAATTCATCGCATTAAATTCGGTGCTCCACTTTTCTCAAACGTGAAAATAAAAACTTATTAAATGAGCCTGGAGATATACCAACAGCTGTATCCATGAAGTATTGAAGATTGAAGTTGTACAAGTCAAGGAAGTATGAGAAAACCCCATCAGCAACTACGCCACAAACACCACCCTAAAGTTGCAAATAACTTGTTCGAGCTTTTGAAAAACAAGGTAGTGTTACATTAAATCATGGAAAACAGGACAAACCAGGTTTGAGAGAGTCGACACGAAACGTGACCGGCGTTTATTAGGTATTGGAAGAAAGAGGATGAGAAAGGAGTTAGGGAGAAAAGGGGCGTATCAAGGAGCGAGAATCACGTTGCTTAACGTCGATTACGGAACATACATATAAACTGTAACGCAAAGGGAGTATTCATTAAACAATAATGTAATATTCCCTCTTTTGTAAGTAGAGACTACGGTCTCACGTACAATTCTTGGCCAGTTTGACATAGTTCTTCAGATACGCTGGCTGTTGTATCCTTCGTCCAGCACGTGTGTGAATCCCAACAGGAGATTTGCATTTTCCTGGTTCGGTTGTATTTGTGTCTTCGCAACAGCTGAGGATAATGAAGATACTGTTAGAGGGGAGGGGTTCTTTGTGTTTTTATCATGTCATATGGCAAGCAGAGTGTCTATTAGAGGTTGATGGTGGCTGACCTTTTCTCGTATGCTCTACTGGTTCAGAAGATTTGCACAGATGACGTCTCTTTTCCACTCGCTGTCTGGACTTCGTATGAACGTACACCCAATCAGTGATTTATAATGCCTTTCTTTCACACTCGATCACCTTTCTTGTACGGACGCATTCGTACAACACCACCTTCACTCGGCACAGGTAAATCACGTGTATAACGGTCATAGTATTTAGCCTGAACCTTCTGTCTGTGTTCCATTAGAGTTTTATCACTTAGATTTAAGACTCGCCGTCCTAAGGTTTAGCAAATTGCTCCTCATGGGGAGAAGTGTACGGGTTCGGCGATTTGGTAGGCGCTGAGAAAGGGCTGCTCCACATTCCTTGCGTTGGGTTTTTTCTGACGTCAAGCAGTGCCAGAAACTGGTCCGTATGTGTGTCTTTGTTTTTTCTCATGAGCCGTTTTACACTCTTCACTGCAGATTCGACTTTGCCGTTTGCTTGTTGATTTCCGGGGCTCATCATGAGGTGTTCAAAATCCTATTTTTTAGAAAAGTTCTTGAAGGGTGTAGACATAAATTGAGGTCCTGCGTTGGAAACCAACTGACATCGAATCCCATATCTTGCAAAGTGTGCTTTCAATTTGAAGTGGAGGCGGTAGTATCCTCAAGTCGATCTATTTCCCAGAAGTTTGAAAAATTGTCGACAATCATGAGGTACTCAAAGTTGTCAGATTAAAATAAGTCAACACCAACCTTCTGCTACGGACGATCAGGTATGGTGTGTGGCATTAGGTTCTCCTTTTTAACTTGAGGGATCATGGACACTGGCATGCGACCTACTGTGGCAGTATGCAGTGTGACAGTTTCATCAACTTGTGGATGCACTTGCCCTAGCAATAATCTTAGTTCAGCGTTGAAAACATCAGTATAGTCCGTTAATAGTTGCATGCACTCTGGTACTGAACTAACGTTAGCAATTATTATTATAGTGCACAGTGTTTAGGTCCATTTGTTCGCTCGCGCGTTTTTCTAACAAAGGGTTAAACTCTCCTTGACTACAGTGAATTCCACTGAATATTTTTAAAGCGCGCAGCACAATTCGGCATTTTCTAATGGGCGTTCGTTCCGTCCCGTTCCACATTTTTGAGTTTCGTGGTAGACGGTTGCAGGTCGGTATTACAGACGGGATTACGTTAATGGGTAGCTCCGCAATCCACATGGAACTTCACCTTCCTTTTTTTCTAGCATCATATTTGCATAGATAATCTAATCTGGCTGTCTCTCAACGAGTTTACACATAACATTCGGTGTCACTGGTAGAATTTGAAAAAATATGGTTAATTTTATGTTTAGTTTTAACCTCTGTTTTCCCATAGAATGCTTCCTCGGACATTTCAGTACAAAATGGTTTCTACTGTTGCAAAATTTACATATTTGGCTCCGAGTGGGACATGCTTCTTTCTGTTTTTCGTGTATTGCCTCAGAAATTCCAGTCTATTTGTCCCTGTTTAGTACAGTATTTCTGTTTGAAACTTTGTTTTTGCACTCTGTTTATTTCTTCTGTCACGTTCAAGTCTCACATGTCTTCAAATGTCTAGTCGTAGCTTCACAACTTCGGCA
The DNA here is from genome assembly GCA_903632075.3 of Acanthosepion pharaonis. NCBI lineage: Eukaryota > Metazoa > Mollusca > Cephalopoda > Sepiida > Sepiidae > Acanthosepion > Acanthosepion pharaonis. The sequence goes on along the minus strand of CAHIKZ030001423.1, from coordinate 129,945 downwards.
TATGTCAATACATTGTTTGTGATTTAGTGTTGAAAGCTGTAGCATTCTTTTACGTAGCTGGTTGTCTCTTACACCCAGCACTATGCAGTAGCATAGAAAAAAATCGTGCAGTAAACATTCACAAAAATTGCAAAGTTTCGTTAGGTTACGAAACGTAGTTAGATATGAATCAATTTTCTCACCTTGTCCTTGGTTTCTTTTGTTCATAGGTCTCGTTGATCTGCCAAATAAAGTTTATTATATTACCGTGTCCTGTTTTGGACGCGGTAATATAAATTTTATTATCTTTTATTTATTTATCATTGCTTTCCGTTAAAGCGAATTGAAAACAGTTTGTTCGCGCAGTTTAGTCACGATTCTCTAATATCTGCTTCTATCCTTCTGAAGCATTAGTCTTAGTGACCATTAGTCTTCTATCCTTCTGAAGCATTAGTGTTAGTGACCAGCTTGCACGGTGGGGATATGTTTGACTAGAATCCTTCCGAAATTTTGATGCACGTGGTCACTTTTTCCGCCGTGTTATCGTCACTTCAAATGCCGGAAGACACTGAAACAGCCTACGTGGAACTGCCTTTTTTTACTATCAGTCCTAATTTGCAGGGTTGTAAAGCGTGAATGACTTCCTCGCTGCCACCATGCTACATTAGGTCATAGAAAACAGAACAGACTCTGGTTTGAGAGAGCCGACACGAAACGTGACTGTTGTTTATGAGGTACCGGAAGAAAGAGAATGAGAAAGGGGTTAGGGAGAAAAGGGACATATCAGGGAGCGAAAATCACGTTCCTTAACGTCGATTAGGGAGCATACATTAAATTGTAATGCAAAGGGAGTATACATTAAATAATAATGTAACGAGCAGCAAAGATGTGAAGATTCAGTATCTTTCTACCATAAAATATATAACGAAAGAAGATATTGAGTCCTTCCTATCTTTGCCACCAATTTTGCCAGAAAAATTTATCCTATAAAGTTGAACAGAAATTTTAAATAATCTTGAACAATCTAAAAATCGACATTATTTGAAAGAATTGCTTACTGACGTCAGAAAATGTCTCACCCTGGCAGCACTTATTGTTGATATTCATGTTATTGGAATTTCACACACTTGATTTCATAACCTTCCTCTGTGGCACGTATGGAATGAGACATGCAGAATCCAGCTATGAAACTGCAACGGACTGCCGATAACTCGGTTATAATTTCAAGTGAGATCTTCCTAGCATGTTCGTTACACATCATCATCCGCTTGTTCCACTGTTAGGGTCTTTGGGATTTATCGCACTTAGTCTTCGACCTTGCCGCGAAGAGTGGCCATACCAAGAGTTTAGAACACCCGACGGCATCGTTCAGAGTCATTGGACCACGCAAGTCCCTCTACCACGACAGCGAGTGACCATCATAGAATGACATGCAAATTCAAGGGGATTTCTATATTTTTATTTATTTTACACGCAGATAGATACACACACGCATAAACACACATAAATATTTTACACTGGATGTCAGAGTGAACATTCATCATAACATGTATCACTTTGACTTATAATTATTATAATTACTTTAATGACAATAACATAAATTAATCAAACAAAATAACGTTACGACTCGAAACGCTTTTCTGATAAATTTGAAAATACGTCCTACGTTTATGTTACCAGAATCAATAAGAAAATGATAAAAGAATAAAGTTATTGGTAATTGTTGTTAAAAATGTTTGAATGATAAATGATAGGAAAATAAATCGACGATACTCAACCAATAGCCAGAGATAAACAAAATAAACATTACGACTCAAAATACATTTCCTAAAATTTTAAAATTATGTCCTCTTTCATAAAAAAGAAATAGAGTAGGTTAAATAAATAGAGTATGTAAAATTATTCATATCAGTGTATGAGTAATTTAAGAAATACTATGTAGTAAATGTACTTAACATGACAAATTATAGCGATAATAGACATTATTAATAAAGTAAACTCCATAAAAGCTTATTTTTAAAAAGAAAAAGTCGACGTATACCTTATCTTTAAAAAAATAAGCAAATTTGTATTTCAAATATTAAAGATTATAAATACATAAATATAATAAAAAATTATAATACAATAAACAAAGAAAAATATAAGAATAAATTGATAATTAAAATAATTATGACTTTCCTTTTAAAATACGACAACTGTATATATACGAAGGCATATCTAATTAATAATGAATATGTATTGATACCTTTATTTATGCGAAATGTTAAGGAACTAAATGAGATATTTTCTTTTATCTTATTATAAAACGCAGATTGTGTGTGTCTGTATTGGATCGGATTTCCTACATTTTTCAACCGATTTCAACAAAACTTCACAGGACTACATAAAATTACCTTGTGGTGGTTCTAACAGCGCCAAAAATGGGAAAAATATAATTGTTTTTGCACAAAATCAATTTGAAAACACATTAAGAGACATCGTGAAAATGAAAGGGGGACAACTCACATCGGGTTGTTTGTGTGTGTGGGTTCCTTTAAATATGGGATCGGATTTCCTATTATTTTTCAGCCGATAAAACAAAAATTCACTTTTTTTTTTTTTTTTTGGCAGGTAGTGTTTCTTATTCTCTTGCACACTTTTTTCTTTATTTTTAATATTCAGAATGCTTTAAAAATTCCATTTACAAGACAATTATTTATAATAAAATTCTATTCAATCGGGAGACTCATAACGATTGAAAAACGATGTTTTTGTTTGAGTTTGGGTTTGACCAATTCGTAAAAAAAAAAAAAAACTAATTAAGACATGTGTGTCCGTCAACCTTAAACAATAATCTTTGTCAATTTTATTTTTCAGTCTTTATGATGGCGGATACTAGATCTATCTCTTACTGTTATATCCCCGGGCAACGCCGGGCTCTAATGCTAGTCCTTATTAAGTGAAACATCGTCATGTAATTATTCATTTTTGACTTGCAATATGTTCGTTTTCATTTGCTTCACAACTGCTATAACTGGCACGCCGGATCGGAAATATTTTAAATAAAGGTGAAATTCTCAGTGAGACACGAATTCACAGATCGAATTAAAATTATAACGTAAAAAATACTGAGAGTTGAAAAAGGAAATTAATAAAGGCAAAGATATCAACCGACATTCATTTCCGCATTAATTCAGTAATTAATTCATTACCAAGAACAATACATTCCATAATTTATATAAAAATTGGACCGAGTTTTTATTCAAAAAATATTTTCACAAATATCACACCTCCTATATGGTGGGGATGTGAGATAACACATTTATACAAAGTAAATGCATGAAAATATTGCGTTAAAAAACCCCACCTTGCTGTTGGTTGTACAAAAACAAGCAAATCTTTATCATTCTTATAATTCTATGCATCAATTAGAAGAAAAAATAAAGGTAAACATAGAAACAAGTAGCAAATGATAAACCGATGATTGCATAAGACAATGCATATATCAGAATGGGGAGTAATATTCAATATTAAAATAGCAAGCATATAAGCATTTCAGAGGCATGAAAAAATAATGGAAATAGACGATCAATATATATATATATATATATATATATATAAAGGGTGAGAGAGAGGCTTGAGGTGAAATCTGAAAAAAAATAAAATCTAAAATAGAATTTGCTGACGAAGTAGAAAATTAATAAATAGAACATTTTGCTGTTGGTTTAAGTAAATTCAAAACCTAAGTTTTTTTTCTGAAATACATACTCGACTTGCAGTCATTCAACTAAAAAATGCCATCTCGTCTAAAGACATTTACATAAAGTGATTTCTTTTCCCCAAACGGAGAAGCAAATTGGTTAGAGAATCACCGACAACTAAAACTACATGACAGCTTCTCTACTTTCTTTTTCTCTTGTGAACTGTGAGTAATGACACTTACTAAAATCGTCTATGAACTGTTTTATATCAGACACATATCCATTTCTACAAACAATTCAAATAATAAGATTGTTATTAAAAGTTATATCGACAGAAAATCATCTTATACACACATTTACATAAAAATGTAAATATATTGCAATTTAAAATTTTACCAGGATTACTGGAAGTTCATTACAATATTAACTGCGATGATGATAAATTGATAGTGCCGCTATAAATGCACATAGTTTGTTTTTTTAACTTTTGAATATGACTGTATATATGTCTGTGAAGCTTGCTTACATCTAATACAAGATGTATGTATATATGCATTTAGACATCTCTACATATGCGCCTTACTGTGTCAAATACATGCGTTCGCAGATGAATAAAGGCGTTTATCTGCTCATTATATGCATTACTTTATGTGATTTTGCTTATGGTATATATATATGTATACATGCATGTATTTATATAACAGGGTATGTTTCTGCATGTGTATCTATAAGTGTATCTATGCATGCGTATCATCTTTCAGCATGTGTATATATATATATATATATATATATATATATATATATATAGAGAGAGAGAGAGAGAGGGAGGTATAACTATGTATGTGAATCAATATATTTGTCTGTTGCGTATTGATTTATCTAGGATGTTGATAGATATATAACTTTGTTTCATGATCCTAATCTGTGTGGTAGAAATGTCCTTTATCAAACAGGGAAAAGAACAGATAATAAATGAAGACCTTTGTCAAATCTGATGTGCCATAAATCAGTGAGGGCGTGAAATTTTGCTGATTCGAGATCACACAGCCGAGCCCCGCCATCCTACGACGCGAAATAGGATTTTACATTTAATGGTATCAATAACAGAATACAAATCTGAAATCACTTGTGGAGGGAAGCAATTTTTTTAATGAGAAAAAATACGTAAATAAATTGGATTGTTTATTGATAATGTAATGCTCAGATGGAATTTGCGAATATTCTGTAAGGCTTAAAAATAAGGATTATGAACACAACTGAATAAAACTAATGATATAAGCCAGATAAAATAGATGAAAACAAGATGCAAAATTTTCCAATAATAAAATAAAATATGTATGAAATTAGTAAATTTAAAAAATAGAAATAGTAAAAATGGATTAAAATAGAAAATAGATTCATGCAATCGAAAATATAAATAATGAAAATTAGATACATAAAAAAGCGGAACATCAGTTTTGATTTCTTCTAAGTAAATGAAAACAAAATTAGAAATATTCAGCAAATAAACATCTTGCATTATCTTTATCTCTTCCTTTCTATTACAAAACCTTTTCTTCTCTTCCTTCTTATTTTTCCTTTCTCGGCAATTAATATTTTTATGTATTGTTCTAAAAAAAGGAGTATCACTATGAACAAGAAAGGAAGTCAGACGTCTTCATCTTTTCCGTCAACCACAGTATCACCATCATCTTTATTGCTTTTATTTTTCCCAATTTTCCACTTCCATCGTTGCTATGCGATCATTTATTTCTACAATACTTACCCTGCCGGGCAGTATCAAAATTAATATTAGTTCGAGCAGCAGGTGAGGGCATTCTCCCAGGAAACACCTTCCCCTCGAGTGGAGGCTTCTGTCGTTACCCTGCGCCTAAGTTGTCCCCAAAAAGTGCTAACGGGGCTTGAGTAATTTTTTAACCTCTTCCGAAATCCCAAATGAAATAAAAGCTTGTGTCACATTTTGTACAACCCTAACCGTCGAATATATACATACGACCAATTAGTTTCATGATTAGGCAATACCAGTTGAATGCTACATAAATTTTAGTGAAATTTTTGTCAAAATGCCTTGCTAAAATGCACATTAATGAAATTTAATACAAATTGGATGGTCTCCTGATGCATGATTGCAGTGGAGATTATATTTCTGCTTGGAGTGTCTCATCAGTGGGAACAGAAGTATTTTAAAATAGCATGACATACCTGTGTATCGTGCTACAATCAATAAGGTTTTTAGGGGGTAATCATTTCGCCCCTAAACAAAGTCAAATAATAACATTAAACGGCAAGGATTCAGGAAGACAGAAGATGGTAACTGACGTTGCATTTAAATTTTTGAAGAACGTAGGCGGCAGAGAAGCAATAAACACGCGAGAAAAGAAACTATTAGAATAGAACAGATGGTTGCATCTATTTTAACAGTAAAACCTATTTCCCAATCTTGTCGTACGCTTAAATTTATATGAACGAGGTACCAAAGAGGAAAGCTCATCAGAAAAAAAAGGCATGAAAAGTTTTATAGAAAAGCCAGATCACTGATAGGGCTGATAACATTACAGACCGTTCTTTGAATTTTGTCAAGAATCTCGAGATATATAGCAGGAGTACTAGACTAGATATGGCATCAATATTCAATGCATGGATGGATGTTAGATTTATAAATGTGCATCAATTTTGGCGAGAAAATACTTGGACGACACAATGACCCAATTTTTCTAGCAGGAAATCTAACAACTAATTCAATGTCATGTCTTTACTTCATGTCCGAGGAAAAGGTGAGACCGAAAAAACGCAAAGTATTGTTCTCCTGGAGATTAGCATCGGCCATCTTAATGGGAGGCAAAAAATGGTTCTCTATGATGAATAAAAGATATCTGTTTTGTTTAGGAGGCGTTAAAATTTATAAACCATTACTTGCCGCAGTTGATTGATTGGAGGTTATTTTCGAGAGCAGTTACCAGTTTTACTTTGTCAGGCCTATCGGACTTACTATTAAGTAAATAGTTATGTTATTAGCATAAATATAATGTTGGGAACAGATGACACCAAGAAAGTTGTTGATGAAGATAAGAAACAATGTAGGTCCGAAGAAATCAATATATGCAGCCCTATCTTGAAAACTTTGGAAATAAACGATGTCATTCATTCATATTCTAATCAAGTCTTTTCTTTTATTCTCAATTTACATATTTTACTGCAGACTTTTCTTAATCGAACTGATCCTTAGTTTGTTTAAAGATCAGCTTTCAACGTGCCATTTATCTGATAATAGCTCAATTTAAATCACATATCACTAACCAACACAACGGAAAATCACTACAGGAAATCCGATAAATAATATAATGATTTCATATCACATAAACTTTAAAAAAAACGACTAAAGCTTCTAGAAGCAGTAAGCATAAACAACAAACAAATCACTATCAATAAAATTATATAAGATTTAGGAACATACTAAATATATTTCAATAACAATATTTAAAAAAATAAACAACAGCTTTATCACGTAAGCACGAGGAAACACACGCGATACTTGAAAATGTAGAGACCGACGACATAGAACAACCCCCCACCCCAAATATTTAATAATGGCTAATGGCAATACTCAGATATTGGACAATTTATACAAAAATATGTGCTCCAAAGCAAAAAAGAAAAAAATAATCCAGAACAGAAAAAAATAAATAAATCTTCAACAATGAACTTTGAAAAATTTGAAAAATATTAAACTATTAGCAAAGTACCTGTAAAAGACAACGAGATTATTTGCGTATGAATCGGTACTTCTACTGATAATCAGAATATATGTGCGCTTGTATATATATATATATATATATATATATATATATATGTGTGTGTGTGTGTGTGTGTGTGTGTGTGTGTGTGTGTGTGTGTGTGGCTGACCGCTCGTGTTCAAGTATACTTGTTTTCCAAAGTGGCTGCTTAGGAAAATTTTGTCCAGCTATGTTTCTGAGAGAGAGTGTGCTACTATATAGAGTGTGCATATATATATATATATATATATATATATATATATATATATATATATATATATATATATATATATATATATCGCATTTTAAATGTGTGAATGTTTATGTTATTCAATCAATTTCATCTTACGGCATAATAAAAGTTAGTTGCAGCCTTACTACGCCTATTGTCCCTGATCTATAAAATGATTATTACTATTTATTATAAAGACTTTCCAAGAAAACTTTTTCATGAGAAAAAATATTTCTTTTTATTCGGAAGCAAAAATAATAATAATTGAGCCTCCAACCTGATCAGCAACTAAAATGGCGGCCATTTCTAGATAAGTTCTTATAATGACCCGTGCATTAATGTCGATAAAGGTCACGTGAATGCTACTTCCGTCTGAACTTTTACAACACTTCTTACTTTTCTAATATGCACATATTGTAATCTTATGGCATATAATTACCTTCGTTTTGTGCCGCACTGAACACCGCTCATGGCAGACACTTTCAGATAGGTGCACTCTTATATTATCTAATAATTCCCCATGAAGTTTTAAAAGTTTATTTTACTCAACAAGTTTCAATCGAGGGTCATGCATTAAAAATAAGGTAAATGATTGTCAAGCAGTATCAACGACTAAAATAAATATTGGGTTTTAGATTTTCTTGCTTTCTATTTGAAATCATTTGTGTCGTGTACCATCCATCTGTATCCATCTTTCGGTCATTTTGAATTCAGTTTAAGAATAATATTCATTAGTGAGTTTCTTAAACCCGCCAGCGTTTTTAAGAGCTCCAGACAGTGTAACTGATAATACAATAAAAGCATCAATTTTCGTCATATGGGTACAAACTTAAATCCGGTTCGATTAATATGCATTTGAATCCACAAGGGTTATATGAACGCTGATGTCAGAGTGAACCAACGTACTTTTTCATTGCTCAAAGAAAACGATGTGGGTCACTTCCAGGCAGATACTTAAACAAATTCACGCCATCAGCACTTTCTGATTTTCTTTCACCTCCAACCAGTTCTTGCAAAGCCAAACGGCGATATGGAATGGATGACGGGGGCAGGTTTTGGAGAAGCTGAAAGCTCCTAATCCTGAACCTGAACGTTGGCGGCGAATGCGTGATGGTCGCTCTCCTAAGTTCCAGTGACTACGTAAGAGTTCGGTCCTGCATTCGTGTCTGGGCATGCCTGTTTAGTACCGCCGCCCACCTAAATCGGGGAAGGTTCTAAAAAATGTGTACTAAACATTGGAAGTTACTACAATGACTGGCTGGGAAACAGCGCCTGGCTGGCCACCCATTATTCGATCAAAACAACAAGAAACTTAAGACTACCAGATGATCTTTGGAACATGAAATCTTAGAACTCTTTTTGACATTGACAACACCTACACTCAGATCTAGTCTAAAAAGAATTGGCTAGACTCAATGTGGACATTGCAGCCCTGAGTGAAACACGGCTTTTAGAAGAAAGACTTTTAGAAACTGGTTCTGGCTATACATTCTTTTGGAAAAGCAAAGATGAAGAGGAGAGAAAATTCCATGGTGTTGCTTTTGCTATTAAAACGTAACAGCAACTGCAATCAATAAACAACTTCGTTTACCACTTCCTAAAGAGATTTCCATTACTATCAGTTTTGCTTATGCTCCAAGTTTAGATGATGATGAAGAAGCAAAAAATTAATGTTACCGACAAGTAAGTAACATCATTGTCAGCATAACACTGAAGGACAAACTCTTATTACTAGGAGATTTCAATGCAAGAGTAGGAAAGGATCATCGCCTATTTGAAAATGTCATCGGTAAAGAAGGCGCCGGGAACTGCACTTCCAATGGACATCTGTTATTAGCTCTATGCATGGAACCCAATTTATTCATCACGAATACACAGTTCCGATTTCCCACTCTCGTCAAGAGCACATAGATACATCCCCGATCTAAACACTGGCAGATCTGAGAGATTATACCATTATACGGCAACAAGAAAAAAAAGAGACCGTCCTCGTCATAAAAGTGGACCTTAATGCCAATGACTGCTGGACAGATCTTTATAAAAAAAATGCAACATCAACCACCATCTCGTAGAAAATATGACATCTCAAAAGAACCCTGACACTGCAACCACATTTGAAACCAAATTAAGTCAGGAACTTAGTTCTAATCAAGTCAACGACCAATCTGTTAAGGAATGGAGAACTATCCGTAATATAATCACAGAAACAGAAAATATTGTCATCAGTTATGCCAAGACCAAGAATCAAGACTGGTTTGATGAAAATAGTGAAATCAACAACCTGATTGAAGCAAAAACGACTGATCGTCTGATTTATGAACAATACCGAAGATCCAGTTGCAAAAAGAACCATTTCATGAAGTTAAAACAGGAGTGTCAAACAAAACTAAGAGGACTACAGAACATTTGATGGCAACAAAAAACAGTCGAACTTCAGGGTTATGCAGATGCACATGATCTCAGAAATTTCTATGCTGGAACGAAACAACTATTTGTACCAGTAACGGACACCAACAGGATCCCTTCTCTCAGATGATAATGCAAATACCCTGACCGATCCATAAGACATACTTCTACGCTGGAAGGAACATTTTCCACCACCCTCCTACACAGAAACTCGACAACAGCTGAGGAATTCTTGAGAAACGTTCCAAATCCTCCTCCTCCTCCTCCTCCTCCTCCTCCGGGATGGATGAATATGAGGCCTACTTTTCAAGAATTCAATCTAACAATGATTCAAAATAATTCAATGAAATCCCCAGGCCCAGAAAATATCCTTTTTCCACCCTCATTCTGAAGATGTGGGAATCACAAGTTCCGAAAGAATTGATCACTACTATCTTGAAAAATGGTGACCGAAAAGCCTGTGGGACTATATAAGAATATCATTAATCTCCATCACTTGAAAAATCTTTGCCATGATCCTTCTAAATCGGCTACAGATCATCGCCGAAATTATCCTTCCATAATCTCAATGTGAATTCTGTGCCTCTCGTGATACAATCGACATGATTTTCTGTGCAAGGCAACTACAAGAGAAAAGCTGAGGAAAAAAAAAACCTTTTCCTTGTTTTCTATTATTTAGAAAAGGCCTTTCATAGCGTTCCAAGAGTTGCTATGTGAAAAGCTTTTTTATCTTTTTGGCTGTCCAGACCACTTTATCTCTCTTAAATGCATGACAATATGTCGAGACATATATTCCGCCAAAACATGCTTTCAGAAAAATTTCCATCACGTTCAGACTAAAACAAGGCTGCGTCTTTCTATCTATGTGTTATTCTTGTATCTGGATGCAATGCTTCACGAACCTCTTCTAAACAATCCAAGAGTTGACATCAGATATCGATATGAGGGAAGACTTTTCAACCTTAACAGACTTCGATCTAAACGTCTAATACACGCAACAAATCTCAGAACTTCAATGTACTCATGACAACGCTGCTCTCTATCATTCAAAATAAGAACTCCAACAGACTACGAACAACTTTGCTATGGCGTACCATTGTTTTTTTCTTACAGCAAACATCAAGAAAACCCTTTTCCATATATAAGCAGCCTTTTATCAAATGAGTGCACCTCGGAAAAGGATGTGGAATACACAATTGGAGGCATTTGGAAAGCTAATCAAACGTGTCTTCATCAAAAAAGATCTGAACTTAACAACAAAAAATATTATCTATAATGCTGTTGTCATTTCAACTTTGTGAAACCTGGGATCTATATCGTCGCGACATCTAAAAATTAGAACGCTTTCACCAGCAAAATCTCGAACATTAAATGGAATTACTATGACCAACACCAAAGTCCTGGAAAGAGCCAACGAATCACTGATCATTAAACACCGTCTTCGATGATTAGGACCTATAACAAAAGTGGAAGAGCCAAGGTTTCAGGGAAATGACCACGGGGTTACCCTCTTCGAAGATACAAGGACCAACTCAAAACAGCACTGAAAGTCACTGGACTAAATCGTTTGAAACACAAGACCAGCCCCAACCCGTTTATGTTTGGTCTAGCGTGACCTGATAATCGTGGTACCTAAGATAATTGGCTCAAGTTTTTTATCATTGACGAAATATTCATTTCGTTTCTATTTGCCACAAGCGAATTATCCTTAAAAGCTATTAGATTCATAAATTATTTAATTCTTTTTCACAAGTAGATAAGAAATATACGCTGTTTTTTCTGTGTAAAATAAACTTCCAAATCAAATTTAAAATATCAAAGTTAAATGTATAATGAATCACAATCAAAATAAAACCGTTAATAAATTTATAATATCAACGGATTTCAAATATTCACAAGTATCTGTTCAATAAGAAATTAAATTTCTAATATTGCTTCCAACTTACAAAATGCATTGTGTACACTCGCAAGAACTTTAGTGAGTAGACGTAGAGAATTAAATTTTGGTAGAAATGAACCAAAAATAACGAAAAGTAAACAGAAAAATATAAAAATTATCTAGCAAACTTTGATGTGATTTTTTAATTTAAATCTTATGGCTGAAATAAATAAGTAAATAGAAAAGAATCACTTTTATTGAGTTATATAATAGTAGATTATGTTGAAGCTTCCACAAGATGTATGTAAGAACATATGAAAATAACTCCAAACAGTAATTTTATTCTATAGTTTAAAATCAATGCATGCAAATTGTACAACTGAGCAATAATATACTATGAAATTTATCTTTGAGAAGGTTTGTGTTGGAGAGTAAACACACGGGGCGTGTGTTTACTCCCGCAATCCCGAAGAGCAGTAACTAAGCGCATCCATTGTCCTCGATATAGTTTGACATCCAATATACCCCACCCATCTACAAGTTCATGGAACTTTCATCTTATCCTGTAATCATGTATTTCTGAAAAAAGTTACTTGTAGTATAAAATATACTACAGGTAACTTGGTTTCGTCGTCTTTTTTTTTTAAACTGTTGTATCATTTTGTTTATTACATTCATGTTATTTCTTTTCTGAAATTATTTTCTCTTTGCTACTTAAAGTCTAGGAATAAAAATACCAAGATTCTTTGCGTTACTGATGTTTTATTTGGCTATTTGGAACAATTGTGCTCTACATAGGGAGTGGTGAATGTTGTGGTTTCATTGATTAGCATCACGGAAAAGAACTGAGCCATGGGATACATGAGCTATCATATTCTTTTCATTTTGTTCTGTAAAAAAAAAACATCCCACTTGAAAGCTATAAACTGGAATTTGCCAAAAGGTTGTAGTACCATTAACAATTCAAAGAATAAGCTGTGGTACGAAACGGTGTTTGAATTCATTTTCGAGAAATTTCCACCGAGTAATTAAAAATTTTAATGTGTGAAATACTACAAGTCGTACAATGAATGATGTAGTGCTTATCTTGATGAAGATGATTTCAAAGAAATGGCTCAAATGTAGTTATGTTAAAGACTTTTTCGGCGATAGATAATTTCTATTATATGTTAAAGATAGTATCAGCGCTTTCTTTGAGGCAAACTTTACCGAATGCTTATGATTGATGATTTTCCAAAATAATTACGAATGTCCAAGAGTAGCTTTCCATTGGCAAAATTTGCTTTTTCTTTGTGTTAAAGCTCAGTGTTTCCTGTTACAAACAAAATGCGAAACTGGGCGTTGTGACATTGTGCAGTGTTTACTCTTTGTGAGCATTATCTGTGTTCTTTTGAATCTTAATAAAAATAGGTATCTTTATATGTAAATTATATATATATATATACATATATATATAGAGAGAGAGAAAGAAAGAGATCGCTATATCGGTTACGACTGATTAATGACTTAAGTCCTCACTGGGTCCTCCATACTTTCGCCCTTGTGCCATATCTAAGCCACTCTTAGTAAATTACTATATATAAATACTTATATATACACTTATGTCTGTCTGTGTTTTCAAATTGCTAAGGCAACCCCATTATGCACGTTTAAACCCGATAGCATTAAACAATTATAATACCTCTTTCGATGTTAACCCTGAAACCTAATGGATTTTATCGCACCATTGAATTGACAGCAAAGGTATTTTTTCTCTTGCGCTCAACTAAAAAGAAAACACTGGAAATTTGCTCTCATTTCTGATATTGCAAATACAACGAAAAACAGCAACAATTGTAATATTGTGCAGTAAGTTTTCTTTTCCAGAAAACTTAATATTAACGATTTTAGTTAGCAAAATGAAATTATTGATTGCTTTTAGATTTCAATAATTATTTTATTTTTTAAGCTTTTTAGAGAACGTTAAGCCTTGTACCTTGTTGTCCTCGTTATCTGAGTAATATACGTGTTTGTGCGTGAGAGAGAGATAGAAAGAGGGAGGGAGAGAGAATATAAATTAGTTCGTAAACAACCATTGGTTGTATCTTTTGTTAAGTAATTGAAGTCAAAAGCTATAGTTGAGTAATTCATCTAATCTTGATTAACAACCATTTTCCGAACTAGCCTCTGAAATCTGCACCTAATATTAAGTTTTGTATAATAAAATACGCAAAAAAATGTGGCAAGATTCCTAAGGGAAATGTTTTGAATTTCACTAACCTGTCATTAATTGAGCTAGTCACATTCGTTGCCTTAAACACACTTCATTATTCATTTTACCATAACATCGCATTTATTCTGATTCATCTGCTAGATGAATGGTTTCAAACCAATCGAGACATCAGACCTTGCACCCCGCATCAAATCCTCTCGCCCCTCACAGTTCCAGTGAGTCTTTCTTCGGGATTCAAAGAAAAGCAAATGAAGGGCTTGGAAAAAGGATAAACACTTCACGAGTTCAACTGCAAGCCAATAGACCCAAGTAATTTTGTGTTCCAATTAGCGTCTTTTACAGCCAGATTCTTTATCGACCTCTTGCATAACGGTATTGCTAGTCAAAGGACGGTCTCGTCCTCAGCTTGTGCAAGAGATGAATTCACGAGTAAAAATATGGCTTGAAGCTGGCCACGGACAAGACAGCTTCCAACAAACTCTTTGATCGACGAGTCTTCATCATGATCAAGCGTACCAAATGCAGGTTATCTTGGATCCCCACCACCACCACACTGCACTAGTCTGTTCCAGGACTATTAGGCGATCCAGCACAGCTTGCAATATGTTTTGACTAAGATCTTAGCAAATAAATTGTCTGCGAAGATATTGACTAAAACATTAGAAATCCTAACAGCATAGCGCTTGTGAGGTTCTTGGGAATAGTCTCGTTTAACATTCTCTAGTACTTCTTGGTACTAGAGAATGTTAAACGTGACTATTACATCGTTACAGAGTCATGTCCTTCTCGGTCTTCTTTTATTCACTGTTATGCGATCGTGATACCTAGTCAACAGATTAGTGAAAACCAACACCTTCTCCTCGGCTTCATGCCTAAGTCAATAAGCGCATATTTGGTAAAAGAGTTCTGAGAGTAGTCATAAAACTCTTCAAATATGTCTTCATTTGTAGTTAAACGTCGTTTCTCACCCAATGAGACACTGGCATTTCCGAGTTCTGCGCGCAAAGCTGTCGCCATATTCGGTGCTTTGGCAAATATTCATTTTAATCTCCTTCTAACTACCTGTCTGGTCCTTCTTGATATGCAGGTCAGGTCTTCATTGGCTATAGTTACTTGGCGAACAGCTCTCGACATGACATCCATTGATTCGAGTATTTTTTTGATTTGCTAATCTCTCTCTCTCTCTCTAAATTTATGCCTATAGTTGGTAGGAAATGACTTAATCTTACTTTTGAGTTTACGTCAGCATTTATTCCTGACTCCTATTCCAGAGTTAGTCTCAGCTAATCCTGGAAATCCTATTCATGCAACAACGATGTTTGAATGTTCAGTATCCGGTTTATGTTTATCTAAATTTATTTAAACCCGTACTAGCTTTTAGTCCGGCTAAACGAATGAAAACTGGAACATCATAACGGTTTTAAGTAGACTCCAATTAAAACTTGGTCAATATAGCTCAAGTACTGTACCAAGCTGCCACTATTCTTTCAAGTTCATTCTACCCGCTTCCGGTGTTCATTTCAGAATTTGAGAACCAAGTTTAGCAATAAATTCATTGGACTGCGAGCCTGATGAGTTGGAAGGAGAATCACTGTGTGTCTGAATTGAAATCGATCAGTAAGGATTAAACATAGAATGATGAATATTGGATGAATATTGACATGTTTTGCTTCTTTCACTGTATGAGCCTCAAATAAGCCCGTTGGGCAAGCTTGCTAAAAGTTACAAAGTGTGCAATTGTTTAATTTAGCTTGGCAATGTTTGCTCATTGTTTTATTTCTTTTATTTTTAGTTACTCGGATTTCGGTTCTTTCTTTATCAGGTGAGAGTAATGGGTAATTGCATTTTTTTTTTTATTTTATTTTTTTTTTTTTTACATTTTTACCGACCTTGCATTTTTCCACCATGTTAGGCCGAGGTAGGTGGGGAAGGTCATATATTAATGCATTTTGCTATAAATATAATCCATATTGTTCAAATCACTGCGAGATATTTCTTAAATTTGTATATTCCTCTCCCTTACATGAAATTGTAAATATGGATTTCGTTAGAATTTTCAGATAGAATGCAACTTTTTGCTGATTGCTGAATAAAAGACTCCAAATAGATGCGACATTTTGATGAAAGAAATAATGGAAATTGGTAGGATCGATAGAACCGACTACCTAAATTAATGAGCATCACCTTGCCATACTTGTTGGCCTTGTGCCGCATGTTTCGTAAATAATTTATATACGAAAACAAATATTGGTTAATGTTGCTGTCTCCATGTCTACGACATATTTCGTTCTTTGCTATCTTGCTTTGCATCGGTGTTCAAATGTATTTTGGCTACCCGGATAAGTATTTGCCATCTACTACCGGAGCTCTACTTTTAATTGGGTTTCTGATAGTTTCCTTCTGAATCCTGGTAGACATCGTTACTTGTCCGTTGGCCTTAGGATAAAATATGACGGTGAAAGGACGAGAGTTTCTGTGTTGCGCAAAATTGTTAAGACGTAAATTGTGGTTCATTTTCTGAAACCATGACACCTGAAAACAAATATTAAGCGCATTCACCATTCTTTATGCATTTTAACTTTGAGTTGGAATTATTTCCGGACATTTTCAATAAGCGTATACTATGAAATAATGTCTTGTTGTCAAAGAACCAGCAAAATCTGAATTTATTGATGTCTCGACAAGACCGCGCCTTTTTCGAGTTTATTTATCAATCATGTCGAAATCATATGACAATCAAATCGTAGTCTGTCTCTGCAATCGGCTTGTTGAAAACTGCTATCAGTTGTTCATGGTCAGTTATCAAAGTTTTTCCATTTTTCTTCTATTTATAGAATGTTACAGTACGAAATTTCTAACTCATTGAGTCTGTTGCTATTAAATTTAAGTGATAATGCAACATAAATAAGTTTTCATTTTGAAAACTTCTTCAGTTTATCTAGTTTCGCTTTTCACGAATTATATGACGATACATATTTAGTGCAAAAACAAATGGATCAAAATCGAGTAAGGATTTTGAATTGAGAAAAAAATTAACGTTTTAAGCCAAACAGTTAAATTGGAATAGATCTTTGTATTATTGATCGAATTATTTTCTCTAATATTTTAATTTAGTTTATCGAAATAATGTTGTAAATAAGTCGTTTGGGACTGGTTATGATTATTTTGTAAAGTTTAAAAATTGTTGAAATTTGCACGACAGCATTTTTCAAGAAAAGTTGAATATTTATTTTTAAAATTTAGCTTTCTAACTGCAAAGATTTAATATTACTAATGTTGAATCAAATCTAATACTTCTACTCAGGACATGAGTAAAAAGTTCAAACTTACAAATGTAACTTTCCTTTCTATCATTTGTTTTTAAATTTCTCTGACTATTGTAACATCTGTTCTTTGTTCATTTTATTTTTCAGCAATGAAAAGTTTTTAAAGCGAGTGTTCTGGATGATAGATAGACACGAATAAGTGTTGATCTGAAGTTAAACAATTTTAAATCTATTTGCTTCTTCATTTTTACTCTATTGAAATACATCAAGATTTAAAAAAAAAAAAACAACCTTATCGATTCTTGTGGCCAGTTTTTTTCACACTTGTGTTTTGTAATTGTAATAGCGCGCATCATGTTAATTACCACGATATCTGCAGTGTTATTTCCTGCTCAATGCGCCGAAGTAACTTTATTCCCTTGTTACTTACAGTTTGTAACTCACCAGTGAAAAAAGACGATTGAATTGATCTTCTGTAAATGATTTTTTCAGTCTGTCACAAGGCTTAATTCAGCATGCATATTACACATTCATTCTGTTAATTATAATTTTTCAAACAAGATTTAATTTGGCTAAGTGGATAAAGATGTCACCGTATTCCGTTATATTCTACAAAACAAAACTAATTTTACTTCCTGGAACTAATTTTCAAACCTAACTTTGGCCACTGGATCATATTTGAACTCTAAAATTTGTTAGACGAGGCTTACTATCGATAAAAAATTATTCTCAGTCTGTGCTGTTGAGTTTGTCACTTTTGTAGTTAAGGTTGGAATTATTATTTGTTGAATAAAAACAGCCATAAAAATATGTAAGAAATGAGAATATTTGTCTCTTGTATAACATGAAACAATTAATCGTTCCTGAACACTGAAATATTGAAAAAATATACAATTTTACAACAGAAACTTTGTAAAATTTCACCAAACACCTACTTGTGAAGGAAGTTTCTTGACCGAAATTTATGAAAATTTGTCTTATCTTCAATTAACTGATGCAATATAGATCAAATGAATAAGGAAAACTGTTTTGTTTCAAAATTCTCATTCACTTATTTTATATCACTCTCACTAAAAGAAGTCTCTAATTCACTTAAGACACTTCGTACTTTATTTTTTTAATTAATCAATTAAACTAATTGAACTTTTTCCTCTTCAAGAAGAATTCCAAAGTTTCAACTAATCTTTTACGAATTTTCTTGCGTCTTTACTCCTACTTTACCACAAAACTGTGTCCCAGAAAAATAATGAAATCGAATGTTCTCTTATCAATTATCGTCACCAGTGGAGTTGAGGCGGGTATTTTGTTCCGTACCCGACAATGGTGTTCAAGCAACAAATGTAAATGCCACTGACGTACAACAGAAACATAAAAGTTATTAACAAACTGAATTACTATAAAGTCTCTATACAAAGTAAAAGACAATCACGTGATACAATTTATAGCTTTCTTTAGATTGATAATATTGATATATACTCAGCTAGTATTCTTTTTGTGAAAAATTTTGTAGCCTTGTGTCAGACGAAAATTAATAAATATCAGGTCAGTTGTATGCAGATGAAAAGTTTGAGAAATTGGCTATCAGAGCAAACAGATAAACAGGTACAGCGGATCTAGATATTTGTATTAAAGATATGAAAAGATATTTAGTACAATGAGTGAAAATTGCCTGATATAAGGCCATGTTCGACAGAACCTAGTCCTACTCAAAGGTACTATTTGCTTGAGACTACTCCATCACCAATGTCAAGTGACAGACAAACATGAGACTCATACCAAAAACGCTTTTCAAACAGACATACGAGTAGAGGACTAAAGAATTCTCGGTTCGACCTACTTCCCAAAAATCTCATCATTTTTATGGGGAAGAAGACAAGCCTAAACCTTCTCAGCGCCTTCTCATACACTCGTATACTATATATTTATCTATCTAGAATTATGAAAAACTTTTCGATTTCATGTTTGTCCTAACAGTTCATTTTGTCTACATCTCTCATTTTCTTAAAACAATATCCTTTATTTTTATTTCTAATGATCATTCGTGTGTCGTTGGCATTAGCGTTGGCATCGTTGTCATGTAGGCGAACTGAGGGGAGAAAAATATCAGAAAATAAAGTGAGTCAACACGCAATTCGAAATTTCATCAGCTGTTTGTCACATAATCCTTGACAATTGGCCCGGTAACATTCACACGTGCTTCATTCGGTCAAATTCCCGATAATCTCTTTGTAAAAACCAATTTATCAAAATAATGCAACGCAGAAGACTTTCGAATGTGAGTTATTTATCACTGTTAATCTCGCTTCTGAATTACACATATCATATCAGACACCGATTAAATGTCATATCCTCATGCAAGGTAAACCTTAACATGATATTAATGATTAGCAATTAAGCACAATTTAAAAAAAAAAGATTTTCACTAGATCGGAACATTTTATTAAATTGGTAATTGTGATATAAAGAAGTATATCTCTAATACAAGTTGAATGCTAAAACTTAAAAAAATCACCCAAGTTTTTTTTTTTTTTTTTTTTTTTTTGCGTAGGAAAATAGAATAAACCGTCAGAGATTCAATGGATTAGAACGTTATTGTAATGTGAATTTGAAAGTCATCACCAATCTGAAATATAAGGGAAAATCTTCAAAGTGATTTTATGCAAATCCAAAGTAATATTATATAAAAATAGTTAACTATTTAAGGACTGGATTCATAAAGATGATTTTGTCAGACATTTGAAAAAATCGATTATTAATCAATTGTAAAAACTATGAATTTTTTACTAGTATTTATTTTACCATATTGCTTTTGCTTTTTATCGCAACTGATTAACAAGCAGCGTAGATTGGAAATAAAGAATAAACCTCAGGTGAAACTCGTACTCTTCATCCTTGGCATCCTGCATTATATATTAGGGGACGGAAGCTAACTGAGTAGTTAATATAAAAAATATATTGACATATAACTTTTATTATTGCTTGTTTTCTTCGAATATATGATACGGTACCGGTTTGTTTGTTCCCATACATTGGTCCTATCAGTGATGATTCTTCATCTAAGAAATTCGAATAATAGTGTAAAATAAGTGAAAATATACAGAAAAAGAATACCAACAATGACACTAATTCTCCTTACAGTAAAAAGAGGCGAACATAAATGTTAATTAAATAAAACGGTTGAATAAGAAATAACATTTTCACTGAAGTGAAAGTAATTATTTCAGAAATTCTGGACCTAATTTCTTTTCAAATCTGTGAAATTCCGACTGAAATTTAGAAATTGACTCGTATTCCAGAAATTTAATTGAAAAATAAGTGTCTTACTTGAGATATGTTGAATTTTTCCTGTGGCAACTATTTGTACAGTTCAATTCGTTTGCTTTCAAAACAAGACGCACTTAGATTTCATAACGATTAAGTTAAAGTTTACGATCCTACTTTCACTTTCATTTTTCACTGATTATTGTCATCAAAGCTTATTTGTTGTAGTTCTATATGCCTCAATATATCCCGTGACCAACCTTTCCCAACAACTTATTGAAGATACATTGTTATTAACTAAAAAGAAAAACATCTGCGTCTTAATTTGGTTAAAAAAGACTTTGTTTTGCTGAAGATACCAAATAGAATTTTTAAAGTTTGTATGCTTAACCGATCAGTTTCCAGACACTCTACAAAGAGTAATCTGTGAAGTTAACCATAGCGTAATAAAACCTTTGCCAACATTTTAAAAAACAAAAAAATGAGCAGTGTCTGTTATACTTCTCACTCCTTGCTGCATGTTGTTAAGTCATTGAAATAATATGCCAGGTACAAGTTTAAGGAGAGAGAAAACTCGCCTGCGGCCGGATCTATTCAAGTACAGGAGAGAAAAAAAAAAGAAGGAAAAATGGAATACATAAGTGGGTGGGAATAACGTTCTTTAACGTTGAGTAGGGAGCGTGTATATTTTAATCATTTCCCACCATGAAAAATGATAATGCTACTATAACGCAGGGGTTACAGAGAGTGAAAGAGAATGAGAAGACTTTAATAAGGAGAAGTGAGGAAAAGGACAATAAAGGAACAGAATTCAGGAAGACAAAGAGTAGCTATTCACGTTGCATTTAAATATTTGCAGATTGTATGTAGCAGGGAAGCAAGTAATTAGAAAGGATTTCCACAGGCGGGAAGGTCGAGAAAAGAAACTATTAGAATTGAACAGGCGGTTGCATTTATAGTAAAACGATGAGACCTAATTGCCAATCTAGTCATTTGCTAAAATTAATGCAGTCGAGTCATTAAAGTGGAAATCTCATCAGAACGATTCCCATGAAAACACTTGTAGAGAAGACAAAATGAAGCCACGTCACGCCGGTGAGAAAGTGTCTGATGTCGAGATGCCAGATCAAAGTCGATTACATTATAAAACTTTCTTTGAATTTTGTCAGTAATCTCGATATATATAGTAGGAACACCAGACCAAATATGACACCAACATTCAATGCACTGATTAATGGTAGATTATAATTGTACAAGATGGATTCATCTGGCACGATACAGTGAAGCAACATTTCTAGCAGTAGACCTATCAATTGATTCAATATTATCACCCCACTCCATGTCAGTGGAAAACATGAGCCTCAAAAAGCGCAAAGTGTTGTTCTTTGTAGGGATACCATCGAATCTGCAGGCTTTGTGGGAATCTACTTTAAAAATTATAGCATAAAGCATGGACGCTGTTATATGCATGTCACACAGTAGACTCTGTTCGAAGGAAAAAATCTGGTAGAGATCATAAATGATAATACAATGGAGCATAATTAAACGATAATGCAACCCCCCCTCCCCTTTTGTAAATAGAGACTACGGTTTGCATACTGTCCTTGGCTTGTTTCACAAAGTTTTTCAGGTACGCTGGCTGTCGTATCCCTCGTCTAGTGCGTGTGCGTATCCTAACAGCTGTCTCGTATTTCTTTGGTTCAATTGAACTAGTCCTTTCGCTTAAGGCAAATGTGGATATGGTTCTAGATGATAGAACACTTTGTGTTGTTTGTGTGTCATGTGTCTGTAGTGGTTGCCGGTGACTGACGATTCAACGCGTATTTCGCAAGTGACGTCTGTTTCGTCGATAAATTCCACTTGGCGTCTTGACGCTCATCTAATCGATGACTTATGATGCCTTCCTCCACCACACAATCGCCTCTCTTGTACAAATTCGAATAACGTCACCTTCTCTCAGCGCAGAAAAATTACGTGCTTGGCAACTGTAATATTTGACCTGAATCTTGCGCTTGTGTTCCACTAGAGTCTTGTCGCTCCCGCTCAAGGTTTACAGTCCTTGGTTTAAGTACAGTGCTTCTCGGGAGTAGTGTGTACAGGCGCAATGAATTAGTAGACCCTGAGAAGGGCTGCTTCCCACCCTTTGAGTTGGTGTATTTCTAGAGTCGAGCAGTGACAGAAACTGGTCTCTGTGCACAGCCTTATTTTTCCGTATGAGCCGTTTTGTATATTTAACTTTAGCTTCGGCTTTGCTATTTACTTGCTGATTTCCAGAGCTTGCTATGAGATGTTCAAAATCCTCTTTTCTCTATGAAGCGCTAAAATGATCAGGACGTAAACTGGGTTCTTGCGTCAGAAATCATCTGGCATGAAATTCCAACTCTTACAACGAGTACTTTCATCCTTCAATATCTATGTGTGACGAGTGAATTGCATCTCTGTAAGCTGAGAAGTATGAGTACACAGTCATTTTTAAATATGAGACCATCTTCAATAAGATAGTGACTCATTGCGCCTTCTCAGGCTAACGTTTTCTGCGGACATTAAGTGTATAGTTTATACTGAATCAATTTCTAGGTCTGTTGCTAGGAAAGTTGGTTCATTTTCTCTTGTCAGAATCTATCTTACACGTTTATAAGTGTATCATTCGTCCATGCAATGAATATGGTCTAAAAGATTAAAGTCCCAAGAAGGATCTGTAATGTTATCAGCCCTGAAATGGTATTTCGGCTTCACTTCCTTTCCCACCGCCGTAACCTAGCCTCTCTGTGCCTTTTATATAAATATTTTCATGGTAATTGTTCTGATGACCTTTCCTCTTTGATATCAAGACTTTGCTAATTTAAGCGCAGTAATACATTGGTAGCAAGGTCTAATCACTTCACAGTTGAAAAGGCTAGATGTAGCCGTACGTTCTATGCTAACAGGTTAATCTCGTGTTTTTTCAGTGCAAAATGATTTTTGTTATTACAAAGTCTACATTTTTGGCCCCATAGGAAATGCCCCCGTTTGTAACTTTGCTTTTGAACTATGTCTGTAGCAGTTTGTGACATCATATCTAAGGTACGTAATGGAATAAATCTTTATGTTGTTGTCGGCTTTATTTCTTATCCAAGAATGTAACAAACTAAAACAATAGTAGGTCATAGCAAAGTTGGTCACAGACTGTTAGAGTTCTTTTGTTATGTAGTGAATTGTTATATACAACAAGGATCGAAAAAATGACACTACAATGTGGAATTATTTGATATTTTTCAATTGTATTGCTTTTTATTATGACTAAAGATGATAAATTTTGATCGGATAATTTCAGTTTTACGCTTAAATATATGAAGAATTATCAAAAGTTTGAAAATGCCTTTTGTGTTTTTTTTTTTGTTTTTTTTTTTTTTGTTAATTTCTGAAAATGCCTTTTGTGTTTTTTCTTAATTTGATTGAAAACATTCAAACACAAAGAGTAAACAAATATACAAGAATTACATAATTTAATGGTGAAATTGTATTTGGATCTGTTCCTATTTTCAATTTGAAGAGTTTCAACTCAGTATTGACAGTATAACAATTACAAAATTCTTCTTTTTTTATCAGCCTTATCGGATTTGTAAAAAGAAAATGGTTAGCAAAAAAGAGAACATGTCTCTTTAATTGTTACGTAGTTTTTCTTTTGTGGAATTTGAAGAGGATTAACTCGACTAAGTAGAATTTTTATCTATATATTTAGATTTAATTTATAATTACATTTAATTGTAATCAAATTTAGGTTTCTTATTTGTCGTTAATATGTGGGCCTATTTTTCTGATAAAAAGTAATAACTAATCTCTACATGCTTAAACACGGACGTCACGGTTATCGACGCGGAAATTGGAATTAACGAGCTGAATTCAAATTTCCACCTTATCACTAATGTCCTCGAGAAAGGCATAAATTCATCTAATCACTCCCATCTATGAGTTAAATAGCAGTATACTTCTAGTGTATTTCTAGTCTATTCAAAACCGTAGATAAGGCTTAGGGAAGTTACTCTAGTATCTTTCCCAACAAGGCATAGTAATTCATAGATATTAAAGAAAAAGAATCTGTAGTGAGCCATGACTACTAACAAAGGGACATGGTATTGTTTTTAAATACTCGAAAACAAAGAGCATTGTTTTTATTCCAACATGATAAATAAATAATACTTAATGTATCCTTTTTTAAAAATTGATCGAGAATGCATATTTTTCATCCAGTTCGAAGCGTTTTATTTATAACATTGAATATTTTACTGTGTTCCATGTCAATGACTAAGATAGATGGATATAAATATATCATCGTCCTTTAAATATCAAATAAAACAAAAACCAAAATATGTAATTTAATTTCTGCTCTTATTGCCTTTTTCAGTTATAATTAAAACTAATTCATTTCATCTTGCATTATTGTTTTCTCGTAATTATATGAGGTGATCACACAATTTAATGACCACTGATAGCTAAGTCACTTGCGTCAAAGTAATGGACAGTATCCTTACATGATTCGTGTTTCGTTCCAAAGATCACCGCGCCAGTTAAAGGTCAAACTTCAGAAACCGGATGGTGACATTTGGTGAAAGGTCCTCCTGACAATATTTTAAGGAGGTTAAGCTTAAATACGAGCCAGAATATAACGGTTAATTCTTTGTGTGCACACGCGTGTGTATGTGTGCATGTGCATGTGTGTGCGTGATTATTGTACTTTGAAAGTAGCAAGATTCTGTGCAGTAGAATTCAGCGAAATGCCAAAAAGAAATGAATTCTGGTCTTGTAATCGGAGAGCGGAAGTGCAACTAACAAGAACATTATTATTTTCAGTGACAATTATTATCAATAGTAACTGCTAAGAATATCAACAATAATAATAATATAGATGATAATGATTATAATTAAGGA
Organism: Acanthosepion pharaonis; assembly: GCA_903632075.3. Classification (NCBI taxonomy): domain Eukaryota; kingdom Metazoa; phylum Mollusca; class Cephalopoda; order Sepiida; family Sepiidae; genus Acanthosepion; species Acanthosepion pharaonis. Next base: position 104,349 of record CAHIKZ030001423.1, on the reverse strand, counting down.
AGGTATGTTGTTAATGATGATTTCAAAATGGCACAATATCTAATAAAATTAATAAATATAAATGCGAATTAAATTTTCAACAAGATTAATAATCATTGTGTCGTCGTCTTCTCTATCGCCCTCTCGCTGCCGCTCTTTGTTGATTTATTCTCTCTTCCATTTTTAATTTATTCACAGTAATTATAAAAACACCTAGATGATATAAGAAAACAGGGACAATGTCTGCCATATATAATAAAAGTTTGTGGTGTTATTTCATTGCTTCTTGTTTTAAATTTACTAAGATTTCAATTTAATATTTTATATGTTAAAAATTAGAATATATACCATTAATTTAAACTTACCTCTATATTTTCTTCTGGGAAGAGATCCCAGTTGACCAGACACTTGGGAGTTGAAGTGTTTCTTGTCTGGCGAATTTTAAAACAATGAAAGAGAATACTGGGCGCAACGGAAATAGTTGTAACTATGCTACAGATACGTGTAGATTACATTTTTATGTAAATTTTAATTAAAAATCCAGTATACGTGTTTGAAAAAAAATCACAAAATGTTACTACATCTGGTCGAAAAAACGATCGTTAACATCCGTTTCTAACAGTTTGATGTCCACTTGGTTCAATAAAATCGATTTTATAAGAAGAAATCTTACAGAATTGTGTTTTTTAATCTTAAAAATTGCGCCTAAACTAATGTAAACAAACCGGCAAGATCGGTTTGTTTACACAACATTTACGCTGAACGTTCGCAACCAATTATGGTGTTAAATTAAGATTTTATTTAGAATTAAACCTACGATTCTGTCATATGGGGCCCAGTAATATTTAAAATCGAAATGAAATCCATATCTGTCGGGTATTTATAGGACCTATAGCTACCTCCATGAGATCGCTAAAAAAAGAGCATAGCATGATGAAAAAGACGCCAAACTTGACGAAAACAAAAATTTATCGACTAAAATAAATGTTTATGTTATTATTAAGAGGAAAGATCAAGGTATTTGGGGGGTATTTTTTGACATTTTTTAATCGTTTCTAGGACGTCCGAAATTTTCGTTAAAAATCTTGTCTTTTTGAGTCAGCAAAATTGACAGATAATCAATCATGTCAACCATTTTTTTCCATTTTATAAAAAAACTGAAAATCTCAGTTTGAAATTCTTTTAAAAATCAATTATCATTGTTTCAAAACTTATTTTAAGAAGATCGGAAATTATAATGTTTATTTAAAATATTTTGAAACCAGCATTATTTGGTTTCTGCACTGAAAAGGTGTAGTTTGAAAATTAAACAAAGCAGGTCATAACATTTCGCGTCACTTGACAGGTGATGAATGACGTATTGACGAATTACGTGAGGATAATTTGTTCTACGAAAGTAGAGAAGTGAAATTAATTAGATTTAACTGAACAAATTATTTACCTCGTTTTTTAAGGAAAACTTTCAGCCTATAGGATACAAATCCTATATTCCAACAAATGACTAAAAAAACACAAATCGGATCAAAACGACCAAAAACAGATTTCACAATAAGGTGTGAAATTAATTTTCTGACCAATGAAAGGAGGCGATTTTAGGTAAACCTAAAAAAAAAAAGATAACGAGCCAGTGTGAAAAAAAAGTCAACAATAAATACAGAGTTTTCAAGTCAGTCGCCAGTCAGTCAGTCAGAGAAGGGCGCAAAAGATCACAGAAGATTGACAGTAAATTTCATCACTGACTCAAACCGACACGGAGCCGAAAGTGGAGTAGGAAAGAACAACAACAACAACAACAACAACATATTTACAACTGACTCCAAAACAATTCATAAGTACATTTTCCTTTTATCTTTATTCCTCATTCACACTCTCTTTTTTCACTTAAATTACTCGCCCCTTTTTCATTTGCAACTATACAAATATATATTACTCTGCTACTCTGTTAAAAGACAGCGAACACAGACATTTTTATCAAAATCACATTTTTGCTTAAACGAACTAAAACATTAATCTTTTTTACCCTATTCACAAGATAATAAATATACAATGTTCTATTTTCTATAAACGTTCCTTATCGTGTTGTTTCTTCTTGAAATTTGCGTTGTATTTTGTGGGCAGGGTATCCCGTATTAAATTCTCCTTTAATCCGGGTACGCTGAACCCCACAAGTGGTGACTAATCGATGTGAAATGAACTCGCAAATTTCCAAGTGAAAGAAAAGCTTCAACAAAATAAGCAACACATTTTTTTAACATATAACCATAATCATCAAGACACATTGAAAATAGATACACTCATTACGGAACCTATGGAAGCCGCTATAACAATTAACTTACCAACTTACAACCCAATTAACGTACAAATTTGGTTTGCACAGTTAAATGCAATTTTCAACGCAAAGAAAATTACATCGCAAAGTTCAAAATATACCTACGTTGTCGAAAAACTTCCCGCAGATGTAGCATCCGAGGTAGTGGATCTACTTAATGACATGCCGGAAGAAAAACCTTATGACAAGTTGAAAGCTGCAATTATTAGACGTGTCGGTAAATCGGAGGAAAGAAGGTTACACGACTTATTCAATAATGTGAACCAGGGATATTTGAAACCTTCACAGCTTTTAAGAAAAATGCGATCCTTATTAGGAGACAACACCATGTCCGAAGTGGTGTTAAAGAAACTATGGATGGATAAACTACAAACACATACAACACAGATCCTCGCATCACTCCCAGATGATTTACAGCTGGAGAAAATAGCAGAAATAGCAGACAAAATACATGACAACAACCAAGACAAAAATGTATACGCCACATCACATGCACCAACAGATACAGCAACATTACCAGACAAGTCATCTGATTTGTCGCAGCTGTATAAGCAAATGGCGAATCTCAGCTTACAAGTACAGAGTCTGATACAAGCACAGAAATCTCAGCGTTCGCGTCCAACATTCAGAAATAGATCCTACTCACCACACAGACGTCGAAGTAGATCGAACTCTTTCTCCAGAGATCAAGTTACACACGATAGCTGTTGGTATCATTATAAATTTGGAAGAAATGCAAGGAAGTGCACTGAACCATGCAATTTCAATTCGAAAACTTCTCACATTTCTACAAAACACCAGGGAAACGACTATGCCAGCAGCAAGTAAAGACGACATTAGCTGCTGGATTAAAACAAGAGAGTCGTCTATTTTACATCCGGGACAGAAGTAACGGATATTTATTTTTAGTCGACACCGGCGCTCAGATCAGTGTTATCCCACCAAATACGAAACAAAAGCCTACATTCTTCACATACACATTGCAGGCAGCAAATGGATCAAAGATAGAAACATACGGTGAGATATCACTAACGCTCGATTTGGGTCTAAGAAGATCTTTTCCATGGATTTTCACACAAGCAAATGTGAAAACACCTATCCTAGGAGCGGATTTCCTATCCCATTTCGATTTATCAATGAATATGGCTACACACTCTCTCATTGACAGTAACACAAACCTAAGAACAAAGGGAATCACCTCAATCTACAAGTCAACAGGAATTAGTTCAGCAATACCAACGGCTAATGGCCTACATGAATTGATAAAAAAATTTCCTACACTAACCACGCCTTTAACACATACAGATGAAATCCGTCACACTGCTAAACATTATATCACCACAGCTGGACCACCTACACACGCATCACCACGCAGATTACATCCGGACAAATATAAAATAGCAAAAGACGAATTTCAACATATGTTGCAGTTAGGCATCATACGTCCTTCAAATAGCCCATACTCCTCTCCGCTACATATGGTTTCGAAACCAGAAGCTGGCGCATGGCGACCTTGTAGGGATTTTAGGAATCTCAATGCAAAAACTGTTCCTGATAGATATCCCATAACGCACTTACATGATTTCGCCATAGGTTTGCAAGGAACCACAGTTTTTACAAAATTGGATTTGGTTAAAGCGTACTACCAAATTCCAGTAGCAGAAGAAGACATAAAAAAAAATGCAATTACCACTCCTTTTGGACTCTATGAATTCACCAGGATGTCATTTGGGTTACGTAATGCCGCCCAAACCTTTCAAAGACTCCTTGATGAAGTTTTGAGAGGATTGCCTTTTACCTTTGCATATATCGATGACGTGCTTATCGCCAGTCGTGATGGAAAAGAACACCTATACCATATTCAACATGTCTTCGAGAGACTGGCACATTTTGGCTTAAAGATAAATGTCCACAAATGCGATTTTGCTGTTTCAAAGTTAAATTTTTTGGGCCATGTGATCGACAAAAATGGAATCACACCTGTCCCAGAGAAAGTAGCAGCAATACAAAACTTTCAGCAGCCGACATCACTGCGTCAATTAAGACGATTTCTCGGTTTAATAAATTACTACCGTAGATTTATTCCAGGTTGTTCCAGAATTTTGACCCCACTCACAAACTTGCTGCAAAAACAGAAGAAGAAAAATGCAAAAATACTGATTGACGGAGAAGCGTTAGCTGCATTTCAAAATGCTAAAAAAGCGTTAGCAGATTTTACCAAGCTCTCTTACATCAGTGACGATGCTAACTCAACACTTACATTGACAACTGAAGCCTCGGGAGATTCAATTGGAGCAGTTCTACATCAGAAGCTAAATGGTTCAGAAAAGCCAATCTCCTTTTTCTCGGTCAAATTAAACAAAGCACAGCAGAAGTACAGTACCTTCTCGAGAGAGTTACTAGCTATTTACTTAGCAATAAGGCATTTTCGACATCTGCTCGAGAGACGAAACTTTACTGTTTTCACAGACCACAAACCACTCACTTACGCTTTACATGTGAACACAGATAAATACACACCCAGAGATACCCGACAACTGGACTACATATCCCAATTTACATCGGATATCCGCTATATTAAAGGTTCAGACAATATTGTGGCAGATACACTCTCGCGCTCCACGATACAATCCATCGATTCTGAAACCCTTACCTTCGACCTCATTGCAGATGAACAAAAGGAAGATACCACATTATACAAAATAAAAGAGGACACTTCTTTACAATTGAAGGAACACCCCGTCCCATTTGGAACAAAAACACTACTCTGTGACGTTGGGACTGGTTATTCAAGACCATACATTCCACCCTCATTGAGAAAAAAGATATTTCTGCATTTTCACAATCTCTCACATCCCGGACACCTAGCAACTGACAAGTTGATTAGCAGTTGTTTTGTCTGGCCAAACATGCATACTGACATAAAACGCTGGACTCAAACTTGTTTAAAGTGCCAAAAAAGCAAAATAAACAGACATACTAAGTCCCCTCCTGGGCATTTTCTAAAAGCAGATGGTAGATTCACGAATCTTTACATGGACATAGTGGGTCCCTTACCAGAAGTAAACGGACATAGTTACCTACTCACTATTATCGACCGATTCACAAGATGGCCTGTCGTTGTTCCTCTAAGGGATATATCTGCAGAAACGATCTCTAGAAGTATATTACATGAGTGGATTGCCGTTATTGGTTGTCCCTCAGTAATAACTACAGACCGAGGTTCTCAGTTCCAATCTACGCTCTTTGATGAGTTCACAAAACTATTGGGAGTTAAGCATATAACAACAACGGCTTATCACCCATGTGCCAATGGCTTAATTGAACGTTTCCACAGGCAACTTAAGACAGCATTAACTGCAAATAATGATTCTAAGACGTGGTTAGAAAATCTACCGCTAATATTACATATCCATTCAAAGAAGATTTAGGATGTACAGCATCCGAAATGGTTTTTGGAACGTCCTTGACGTTACCAGGACAGTTTTGTGATAAATCCAGTCAACTCCAACCAACTACATCTTTTGTACAAAGATTTAAGCAAAGAATGAATGAACTAGTTTTCACACCCACTAGACCACAAACAAAATTCACAATAAGGTGTGAAATTAATTTTCTGACCAATGAAAGGGGGCGATTTGCTAAACCTAAAAAAATGATAACGAGCCAGTGTGAAAAAAAAGTCAACAATAAATACAGAGTTTTCAAGTCAGTCGCCAGTCAATCAGTCAGAGAAGGGCGCAAAAGATCACAGAAGATTGACAGTAAATTTCATCACTGACTCAAACCGACACGGAGCCGAAAGTGGAGTAGGAAAGAACAACAACAACAACTAATTTACAACTGACTCCAAAACAATTCATAAGTACATTTTCCTTTTATCTTTATTCCTCATTCACACTCTCTTTTTCAACTTAAATTTCTCGCCCCTTTTTCATTTGCAACTATACAAATATATATTACTCTGCTACTCTGTTAAAAGACAGCGAACACAGACATTTTTATTAAGATCACATTTTTGCTTAAACGAACTAAAACATTAATCTTTTTTACCCGATTCACAAGATAATAAATATACAATGTTCTATTTTTTATAAACGTTCCTTATCGTGTTGTTTCTTCTTGAAATTTGCGTTGTATTTTGTGGGCAGGGTACCCGTATTAAATTCTCCTTTAATCCGGGTACGCTGAACCCCACACGCCCTCTAAGTTTTTTTTTTTGTTTTCGTTTTTTGTACTTAGGTTTCACCTTTACGTTTACGATGCTTTATGGAAAATATATTATAAAGAAATTAAAATAAGACTGTTGAGAGTGAGATTAAATTTCATAAGAAAGGTATCTAATTAATTGATAGGTACCTTTCTTATGAAATTTTATCAGAAGTGTACATAAAATACTATAATTTTATGTACATTTATTACATTTTACTGTGTTATTTGTATTTCCATTCATTTTATTATTAATTTTGATATTTCATTTATGGAAAAATGTCATAACTGAGATTAATATGAAAATAAGATCATATAAATTTCATAAGATGATACTGTTACTTGTAGGTACCCTTCTCAGTTGAAATTGAAAAATCAAATTAACTTCTCCACACGTGTTTCGCAAGAGTAAAGGCCTTAACAGCGGAGAACAATGTTTAACTCAAATAATGCAACTCAATTGTATTCTGGTTGGTCTTCCGTACTTTATAATTACAGCCCGATTATAAACACAAAATTATATTTCTTAATTACTGCGTATCTTCTGTTTAGTCAAAACGATACAATTTACAATGTGGTAAAAAAAAGATCTATCTCGTAAGCACATTTACGAAACTGGATGCGGCTTTTAATTAATTTTATATTTTCATTTTTCATCGAAAAAATATTTTGCTTTCAGAAAATATTGTCCATATTCATAAAAACAACTAAAGGCAAATAAAAGCATTTGAAATTAAATAATATCAGCTGTACTATCAAATTACAAGAATAGGATTTACTGTATTTTTTACATTGACATAGTCCATAAGAATATGGTAAATTCAAGTTAACCAGAAAAATGGATCAAATTTACGTAAAAATTTATATTCCCCGTCTCCAATAAATCACAGGCTTCAAGACATGCGCTTTCTGTGTCCTCAAAAAAATAATTATTAAAAGAAAAATAGTGCGGAATAACGTATATATTTTGATGTAGTTAATTAACAAACTGAAAATTAATTTATCAAGAGAATCATCTGCATCATTTGTGTTGAGTCCCAGTTCTCAACTTTTATGTCAGTTCAGTTGTAAATTTGCACATTTAACTTCTATTTGATATCAAACATCACATATTTTCATCATTCTTTGTTAGCCAGTTTCGCTTCTCTTCGTTGTGGTTTCTCTAACAATATTCAAGTTCCTTACATTCCTTACATTCCACGTCCCTTTAAGCAGTACGAATCGGAAATAAAAAATAGCTACACACACACACACACACACACACACACACATATATATATATATATATAACGTATTGAAAATATTTTCTAAACACTTTCATGCCATTCAGTGATAATTGAGTCAATTGTTTTAAACATATGCAGGTTCTTAAGTTAAACATTGTTGATGAACTGAGAATAATCATTTACTGAAATGAAGAATGAAGTCAAGCGCCAATCTTGTTCTGAATTAAGTTTCTTATCGCTAAGTATTTTTGACCGTAGATCAATCAATGATCAGCATCTCTTTGTAAAGAGATGCTGATCATTTAGGTGTAAGAGGACAATACAAAACACCAGCCGTCTGAAATTTGTCACCTTATCTCCCAGCAATGATATTACTCGCTGTCGTATTGATGAAATTTCAAATAAAATTATGATAACGGACTTAGATTTTCCAGAATACAATATTTTCTCTAGTCCTTCATATATCACCGTATCTGTGAAAATGGAATCTTTCTTTTTCTTGATGCAAAGTTCAAATACAACTGAAAATGAATGAAAAATGCTATTTTGTGAATCTTTGAAAACCACCACTTATATGATAAGTAGCTAAAAATGAAAATCCAGTAACATTGTATCGACTGACGTGGCTGTTGGACCGAAATAAGAGAATCTTCTGAATATTCATAAAGATGGTAATCTTAATAGGATTAGTGTACACTGTATTATTCACTAAGAAGTTCTAGAGGCTGCTCGACTCAGTCCGACGCTGAATGAATAAATGAAGAATATAATAAAAGTGAAAATCTGATACATAAAAGTCCATCCAAAAGCTAAAACAATGTTTAAAAATTCAGTAATAACATAATCTGTCTGGAAAAGTTTATTTATTCATCATACTTATTATAAAATCCAGGTTGTGTCTGTCTGTTCGTTTATATATTGGATCGGATTTCCTACATTTTTCAACTAATTTCAACAAAACTTCACAGGACTACGTAAAATTACCTTGCGGTGGTTCTGACAGTGCCAAAAATTGGAAAAACATAATTGTTTTTGTACAAAATCAATTTGAAAACACGATTAAGAGTAATCGCTGACGCGAGAATGAAAGGGGGACAACTCATATCGAGTTATACTTATTATAAAACCCAGGTTGTTTGTGAGTGTGTGTCTGTGTTCGTTTATATATGGGATCGGATTTCCTACATTTTTCAACTCATTTCAACAAAACTTCACTTTTTTTTTTGGCAGGTAGTGTTTCTTATTGTCTTGCACACTTTTTTTCTTTATTTTTACATTCAGAATGCTTTAAAATTCCATTTACAAGACAATTGTTTATAATAAAATTCTATTCAATCGGGAGACTCATAACGATTGAAAACAATGCTTTTGTTTGAGTTTGAGTTGGGTTTGACCAATTCGTAAAAAAAAAACTAATTAAGACATGCGTGTCCGTCAACCTTAAACAATAATCTTTGTCAATTTTATTTTTCAGTCTTTATGATGGTCGATACTTGATCTATCTCTTACTGTTACATTCCCGGGCAACGCCGGGCTCTACTGCTAGTATTTTATGAAACTTCTTTGGTTTTTTTTTTTTTTTTGGAAGATTTCAGTCCAATGTCAGAGTTTGCTGTAACATTTGGTATACGAATTGCATTAAATATGGAAGTGAAAGGGATAGAGAAGGCTCATATTCTAAAATCACATAGTTTGATTTTATCAACATTCTTCTAATGGCCCAGGTTTTTAGAAATGACGTTTTACATTTAAATGTGATGCACTGCTAAATGTTTTTAAATTATTCAAAGAAGACTTATCCAATGTACATGATAACCAGAGTGACAGATTCATTGATTTAAAGCAAATCAATTTCTCTTCTTGGATTGATCAAAGTAATAACTACCTAGTGAAAATAATCAGTCGGTTAACGGACGTGCAAAATAATACATATAGTACATTCGCAGTAGTAATATATTCGGTTGAATGTGCTGTTTCGAATATGTTGACTTAAAAACAAAAAGGTCTAAACATTTGAGAGTGTTGTTACCTTTGAGTAAAATGTACCACGGTGTTCAAGTTTAGTTTCTGTACAATTTTCTGTTGCAAGAATTGTGTTATCTACTTTTTTTTTCTTTTGCTAACACTTAAAACTCTTTTTGTCGTGCTGATTTGGTCTTTGTTGACTTCAAGTTGAATGACTACTGACAAAAAATATAATCTTTACATGAATCTTATTTCTTTTTTCTTTTAATTTACTTCAACCCAACTGTGATTAGTTAAAATATTTTTCATATCATGAGAACTGCTCGCCACTATCTTCGTGCAAATTTTTATTTTAGTGTCTTCTTCTGGAGCCTATACTGAAACAACCGAAACGGCCGTTGAATATCACCAAATGGTTTTGTTCACACGGTATTTGTCTCACAGATGTTCAAGACGCAAAATATGTTGAGTCAGAAAAAGAATACGTGTCGCTAAAAAGGATTTTGATCTCTGATGCGTAAGGCGTGGCGACACTAGGCGAGGAGAGCCTTCTGGGGTCGAAGCTTACGAAAGCACTCAGTCTCTGCTGGAAATAAGTAATAGTAAGGCTAGGGAAGGCAATCCTAACACTACTTGCCCACAAAAGATCAACGCGCGACGTAGGAAAAGCATCCTCGATGCGTAGCGGTAACTCGTCACGTACGACATTCCCAGCCCCCACCCACTGACACGGGCACTGGATACAAACTTCTAAGTGGACCATTAGCCTGCTCCCACTACACATTGCACAACATGAAGAAGAGCAGGCGCTTAACCGTCTTCGGGCGACCCTCAGAGGGAGGTATTACCGAAAAACAATAAAGGATAAGGGGGAAGATGTAAATGGCGCACATTTCAGCCCTACATTTCACTACACTAAGGACAACCACCTTCGGAGTCAAGTCCGAACCGATGCTCCTGCCTTTGTCTTTACTTTCGATCAATTCTTCACTAGCTGAAGGTCCGACCTGAATCACACTCCAAGAATGCGGACGGAACCGTCAATTTAAATGAAGGGGGCTGGAATAACAATGCCCTTCCGATATCCCAACCAAAAACCAAAAGTCTTGTTGCAGTTAATCTTAGCAGCTGTAAGCTTCTCGTGCCGTTTAAGCGCCTTCTGCACTTCCTCAATGTCGACACAAAAATGGATACGTCATTGGCATATGCGTAAAAACCCTGGCTCGAGCCATTCCAAGGAGACTGATTCCGCATAGGGCCGATCTGTATGCTCTGGCCTTCAGCCTGCGAATTTCTGTATATTTCTTATATAAGAAAGACAATATCTGAAAGAAATATAGCTGTTTTTCATATTTCTATATAAAAATGTTGAAACCTTAAGAAAATAAATACAGTATTTTTGCACATTTGTATATTAATAAGTGAAAAAATCAGGAAAATGTTTCTGTTTTTAATATTTCTATATAAAAAATAATAAAATCTGAAGAAAATGCTCCATTTTCGCACATGTCTGATATCAAAGTCAAAATCAGAAGAAAATATGGCTAATGTTCATATTTATATATAAAAAGTAAAAATCTAATGAAAACACGGCATTTTTGCAGACAAAATCTGAAAAAACAAAACATAAAAATTTTGTCAATTTCTATATGAAAACGCCAAAATCTGAGCAAAATACAGCATTTTTGCGTAATTCCATATAGAAGTCAACATTTATATAGAAATATAAAAAAATCAACTGTATTTTCTACACAGTTGATTTTCATATTTCTATCATTGCTGACTACCACGCTGTGCTTCCATCTCCGTCCATCTTCAGTGGGCTGCTAAATGAGATAGCAGCCCGATCCGCGAACGACAAGGTCTCGGGCACAGGTGGAAGGGAAACATGCCCAGTGCGAGAATAAGTCTGATGCAATGAAGTCAGGGACTGTTGTAGTGAGAGTGCCTCACGAGAAACTATAGCAGCATCGTCGGCATATTGCAGTTCACAGACAGGAATGGTAGAGGTCAAAGTCTTAGCTTTGAGATGTCGGGCATTGAAGACGCTTCCGTCAAAGCGATATCGGATACATATTCCGTCGTTGGGTTCCATCTGTAACCGAGATAGAAGAGTGACAGCAACCTATATATCTAGATGTTAAAGAGCACGGGAGCAAGAACACAGCCTTGTTTTAACTCCCGTATGCAGACTGAACTGTTCTGATGAGGATACAGTGATGGATACTTTAACGAGCATATTTTCGTGAAATTGGTGTAGAAGACTCAGAAAGGTCGGCGGATAGCCAAATTTGCCAAGCAAAAGCCATAGAGCCTCTCGGTTGACCGTATCAAAGGTCAACGAAAAATCAAGTATATTTTTTCAGATTCTGCCTATTTTAAATTATAATGTGACGAATCTGCTACATTTATATAGAAATCATCCATATTTTCTTCAGAATTTTCAATTTTAAATTATAACGTGCAAAATTGCATTGTACAAAATCGTATATATTTATATGGAAATATAAAAATCATCTATATTTTGCTTCAGATTTTGACTATTTTATAGCTGCTACTTTTACATGAAAATATGAAAAATTATCTATATTTTTTCCAGATTAGGTCTATTTTTTATTATAATGTGCCGAATCTGCAATATTTATATAGAAATATGACAATCATATATATTTTTTACAGATTTTGTCCATTTTATATTATAATTCGAAAATCTGCTGTATTTATATGGAAGTATGGCAATCATATATATATTTTTTTAGATTTTCTCTATTTTCTATTATAATGTGCAAAATCTGATTAATTAATATGGAAATCAGAAAATCTTGTTTATTTCTTCAGATTTTGTCTATCATAATTTGCAAAATCTGCTGCATTAACAAGCAAATAATAAAATCATCGATATTTTCTCCAGATTTAATCTATTCCACATGATAATGCGCAAAGTCTGTCTGCTGTATTTATATGGAAATAGGAAAACTATCTATATCTTCTTGATATTTTGTCGATTTTATATTATAATGTGCCAAATCTTCAACATTTCTATGGAAATTGGAAAATCATCGATATTTTCTTCAGACTTTGTCTATTTTATATTGTAATAAGCAAAATCAGCTACATAGATGATTTTCCTATTTCCATATAAATGTAGCAGATTTTGCGAATTATAGCATAAAATAGACAAAATATGAAAAAAAATTCCAGTTCCATATAGATATATATAGCACATTTTGTACGTTATAATATATACGAAATCTGAAGAAAATATAAATGATTTTCCTATTTCCATATAAATGTAGCATATTTTGTACATTTTATATAAAATAGAAACAATTTGAACAAAAATATCGATGATTTTCCTATTTCCATATAGATGTAGCACATTTTGCACAAAATTTGAACATTTATTTAATATCAAATATCGATGATTATAAGATAAAATAGATACAATCTGAAAATATTGGTAATTTTTTCCTATTTCCATATAAAAGTAGCAAATTTTTCACATTATGATATAAAATAGTCAAAATCTGAAAAAATTATCGATGATTTTCCTATTTCCATGAAAATGTAGCATATTTTGTACATTCTAATATAAAACCGTGAAAGCCAGAAGAAAATATCGTTGATTTTCCTTTTTGCAGCATTTCTTTTGCAACTGAAATTCCTTAGCCACGAAATAGCTTGGAAAACTTAACCTTCACGGGGTATATTGGAGTCAATAGGAGACAATGGAAGGTATTTTTTATTTTTGTAAATGGACGGTGGAACGGGATGGACGAATACCGTAGCAAATGTTTAAAAACTGCTAAGGACTACAAGAAATAGGAAGTTGTGGAGAACTGTGATCTTGAACGGACGTTGCACATAGAAGAAGAAAAGAAGATACAGTATATGGTCTAGATTTATTGACATTAAATAACAATCTAGCTTGGAGAGCTCAATTGAAAGAGAATGACTTTCCAGACCAATCATAACAAATATAGAAATAAATATTATAGATATGCCTATAAAATATAGAAATTCGGTGATGATGCTTTGTGTGAAGTTACTCTACTTACCTTTCCTAAATAAAAAAAACACCTCTAGGGGACGCTCCCTAAGCCTATAAATAGGAAATCACATTCTCTGCCATCCTCTTTTTCCTTTTTCACTCAGGGGCGGTAAGACAGAGGTCTAACGAAAAAAAAAAAAAAACGCTCTTCCACTGGGGAATGCACACGCGTGTGCACGCACGCCAGCACTTTTCTCTCCACTTTTTTCAATGTAACACTTTTCACTCGGACTCATTCTACACACATTTATACACACAAACACATTTTTAGTCTTTTAAACCAAACCAATAAGTTGGCAAAAGAGAAACATCTTTTAAAAAATATATATATATATATATATATATATATATATATATATATATATATATATATATATATATATATATATATATATATATAAAATAAAATATATATATATGTATATAAATATGGAGCCATAAAAATTGACGATCTTTTCGAAGGGAAGTTTTCAGAATCGGAATAGATTCTTCAAATATCTAATGAAGGTGAAAGAAGTCAACTATCCCAAACTATAAGAAATTTAAGCTACTTGAGCATGTATCGTCTGCATTCTGAGAGAAAACTGACGCTGCTTGGAAATCTTGCTTAAAGTTTTGAATAATTTCAAATTTATTTTCGGTACATTTCGATCTGCTTTTTTCATTCGGAACCAATGAAATGGTTTCCCTCCAAATTCCGAGAAATGGATGAATAAATAGAAGGCTTTAGATAGAATTCGGAGTCGACTAACAGCTGCTGCGCGAACTCGGGTTAACCCAGTCCAGGAAGAAATTTAACGACCCACAAACGAGAATTGAAAGGAACATCAAAGTCACTCCCACATCAAATAAAATTCTTCGGATGAGGTGATTGTTATATTCTTCGCTGTTACCACGGACTTTGTATCTATTCTTTGAAAACTATACAGAAAAATATCGTCTTCTGGGTTCGGAAAAAGGACCCTTACATTCACTACCTGTGGTTTTGGTCTCACTCCATGACTGGGAGTGAGACCAAAACTGGGTCTCACCCCCTATCCATCCACTTGGCTATCATTTGACACACAAAGCACTTAATTTGTCTAATTCTTTCATTTTTGTTAAATGTTAACAATAAATTTATCGTCTGTTTTTTAAACTCGGCTCGTGTCGGCTGTCTTTGTTGGGTGTCCTTATAAATTAAATGTTACATCAAATGTTACTTTCAACTATATTTTTTCGTAGGATTTTTTACCAAATAAAAAAATCCTTTAAAACCAAAGATGTAGTAATTTTTAAATGGACTCTACAGGGCGAATTGAATTTATTACTGCTTCCGCCAAAATTTTCTATTAATGTGTAAGCTACCTAAAAAAGATGAAACACAAAATATGAAACAAGAAGAAAGACGTTAAACAAAAGAAGTTGCACATGTAAATGGAATTTATATATGCATAACAACAATTGTACAAAACAGGAATTCAGTTGTGTTTGAAATGCTGAAAATTACTTGTCCTTGGAGGGTAATGTTCGAGCAAAAAACGCTTAATTTCAAGCACATTTCATTTGTTATCATGACTTTGCAAACACCAAATTGAAGTTACTAACTTTGTGTAAACAAGATGAAAAAATAGTTTTGTCTTGATTTCAACTACGTTTCACTTGTTTTCTTGACTTTACAAATTTAGTTACTATAGCTTTATGTAAGCTAATTGAATAAAATGAAAACACTATATTTCAAGTTATCTAAACAAACTGAAAAGACAAGCTGGATTTCAACTACTTTTCACTTGTTTTCGTGACTTTCCAAACCCCAAATTTATTTACTATAACTTTGAGCAAGCTATCCAAAGAAGCTGAAAAGATTAGAATAAGGCTTGATTTCCATCATTTTTCACTTGTTTTCGTGAGTACACCAGATTTTAGTTACTATGATTTTGTGTAAGCTACTTTAAAAAGCGGAAACCCAAGCTTCCGATCAAAAAGGCTGAATTTCGACACTTTCGACACCATTTGTTTTCCTGGGTTTGCAAACAACAAATTTTAGTTACTATAACTTTGTGTAAGCTACCTAACCCAACTGAAGACAAAGGCGAAAAAAGCTTGATTTCAACCAATTTACACTTGTTTTCGTGACTTTACAAATACCAAAATTTACTTATTATAATTTTGGAAATTTACCTAGACCAGCTGAAAACACAATGTTTCGAGCGAAAAAGTTTTGACTTGTTCACTTGTTTCCGTGACATTGCAAACACGAAATTTTAACTATAATTTTTATAGCTTTGTACAAGCCACTTAACTTAAACAAACTGAAAACTCTACTTTTCGATCGAAAAAGTCTTAATTTTGACCACCATTCACAAGTTTTCGTTACTTTACAAACATCAAATTTGAGTTATTATAACATTGTCTGAGCTGCCTAAACAATCTGAAAATATTAGCTTTCAAGCGAATAAAGCTTGATTTTAACGAATTTGGTCTCGTTGATAGATACCGGGTCGATCACCCCGGGAAGAAAATGTGGACATGGGCTCTTAGTTGGCCTTCTGACAAGGTGGTTAGCTACCTTGACAGAATTTCCTCTGAAGCGGCTAGCTGCGAGGGAGAGATCACGGTGGGCGAAGTCAACGCGGCATTGAAGAAGGTCGGCAGAGGCAAGTCGCCCGGTCTGGGTGGTTTGCCCTATGAATTGTACTTGAGGCTGTCGCACATCTTTGTCCCGATTTTGACTGTGGTGTTCAACAACTGGTTCCGGCAGGAGTCCATCCCCGATCGGATTTCCAGGGGTGTGATCACGCTGTTGAAAAAGGGCAAGGGTGTTGGGCGGGATTTAGATGACTACAGGCCCATAACTCTGCTAAACACAGAGTTAAAGATTTTGGCCAAGATCTCGCAGGAGCGTTTGCAGTCAGTTGCCGAGTCTCTGCTGGGTCCTGAGCAGACTTGTTCTGTGAGAGGCCGAACAATTCAGAGCAACCTGCATTTGATCCGCACGATCATAGAGGGTGTAAAAGACGATGATGACGCCGCGCTGATCAATTCAGATCAGTCCAAGGTATTTGATAGGGTTGACCATCGCTTACCTTGCGGGTGTCCTGAAGGCCGCCGGATTCGAACCTGACTTCTGCCGCTGGATTAGCCACCTGTATCGCTCCCCCAGTGCTGTGGTACAGGTGAACGGGAAGCTGTCGGGCGCTTTTGCGCTGTCTAGGTCGTTTCGTCAGGGTTGTCCACTGTCGCACCTACTCTATGCTTTGGCGTTGGAGCCTCTCCTTCGCCGGCAAAGGGACAGAGCGTAGAGTCCAGCCCTATGTGGAATCGCCGTTTCTGGACGGGCTCGAGCCAGGGTTTCTGTGTACGCCGATGACTTTTTGTGTCGTCCCGCAGCGACATTGAGGCGGTACTGAAGGCGCTTGATCGGTACGAAAAGGTGACAGGGGCCAAGATTAACCGCGACAAGTCGTCCGGCTTGCGGTTAGGTGCCTGGAAGGGGGTCGGATCTTCTGTCCGCATTCTTTGGAGTGTGGTTTGTCCCGACCTCCAGCTGGAGAAAAATTGATCTGAAGTACGAGCAAAGGTCGACGCGGCCGGCCAGATTTGGCGTCGAAGGAGGTTTTCTGTAAAGGGTAGGGCAGAGGCGTGTGCCACTTACCTTTTCCCTCTTGTTCTTTATCGATTGTCCGTACTTCCTCTCTGTAAAGACCATAGGAAGCCGCTTGAGACAAGTCTGTGCACAACGTCCGTGGGAAAGCCACACTTGCCTCGAGGTTGGCTTTCCTACGCCGCGCATTGACAGGAGATTCGATTATGGCGGGGATTGTTAAGGACGCGTTCCCTTTCCTTACTATCAGTACCCTCATCTCGCGGGTTGAGCGCCATCGTAAACCCCGGGATTAATCGGATTTCCTTCGCGAATGTCGGTCGGCCTTGTTGGCTGTTCCTCGGTCCAGTGACCTTTCTCAGCCTAGGAAGGTCTTCTATCGTCATTTAGTGGTGGGGGTCGCGAAGGATTCTCTACGTGAGCGGCTCGACTTGTCGGAGGAGGAGTTTCGCTCTTTGGTCTTGGTCTTGGGCGCCAAATTACCTCAGTAACCCTGAGTTTTCGTTTACCTGGCGATTGGTTCGGAATCGGCTGCCTCTCAATGACAAGGTCTTCATATGGGGCTTGGCGGATTTGCCAGACTGTGAACGGTGTGACCTTGGTTTAGAAGAAACGGCTTCGCACGCCTTCTACCATTGTCCTCGGGTCCGCCCCTTATGGCACCATGTCGGCGAGTTGACGGCTTGTCTCACTCCCGAAAAGCTCATGCCCATTGATCGCGCATACGCGTGTGACAATGTGTTGCCCCCGTATTCCGGGGTGAAACGAATAGTGTTTTTGACGCTGCTGGGCACGGCCTGAGTGGTGATTTGGACGACGCGACAGGAAGAAGTCTTGCGAGGCAACCGTCTTTCTCATCAGGATCTGATCAGATTCTTTGAGCATCAGCTCAAGATGAAGATTAGAACTGATAGAAAACGCTTGCATTCGACAGTCTTTTGCGAAAGGTGGGTGACTGAGGCGAGCTTGATTCGTTTGAACAGGGCTAGCCTTGATTTTCTCTTTTAGGTCAAGTCTATGTCACATCGGGTTGGTTTCCTCTCCACAAGCTTTGTGTACCTAGTTAATGTGAGTAAATGTTGTTCCTGGCCTGTTCCCAGCAGCCTCTTTGGTTATGATCCAAGTCGAGATTCCCAACCTCCCCAGTTTGTTTTGGCCCCTTTTGATCTCGACTGGGTCAGCTTTTATATTTCCCATGTCCGTATAATTTTTTTTCTCCTTTCCCACTCCCTTAGCGAGAGAGTCTCTTGATTTTGTCCAATGGGCAAAATACAGCGGCCTCTCATTTTTTAGGGTTGGACTGTCCCTACTAACATCAGTTATGTTTAGTTCACTTTGTGTCTATGTTTAGTTTGTTCTGGGGTTCATTCCCTCCCCTCTCATTTTTCATCATAGAATTTTAAGTATTTATTATCGTTAAATTTTTATGGCATGGGGCGCGTTTTGTAGGTCCCCCTTGAGTGGATGCGGTATTATGGTGTATGGAGGATTGATTGGTGACGGACGAGTTTTTATGGTGAATGTGGAAATTGTAATGAGTGAATGGGTCGTGAATCGGATTAGCTAGGTATAGGATAGTTAGTGTCGACCAGCCTCGACCCCCTCCCCTTTTAGGCCATGTGCCACAATTATATGTATTTTTGCATAATAAATATTGAGTGAAATAGTAGACTCAGTGCTAATCTACTTCTTACTAAAACTATTTTGTTTTGTATCTATCTTCAATATACTTTTTTCAACCTATCTTCGTCTTCCTTGTCTTTCTTTCTGGCCCCTAAACAGGCCACAACAGTATCTTTGCCTGACTTTCCACTCTAGTGTGTGATATGAATACAACACCGTCCATGATTTCTGCTATCTCTAAATGAGATGCCCATAAAGCACGTGAACTTGATGGTATACCTGATGCGATAGGCTTTACTCCTGATTTGTCTACAATAAATACCTTGCTGCTTCTTCCGTGTTGGAAATCCTCTTCTGTAGTTCCAGTCTTCAAGAACTCAGATGAACCGCACAATCCTTCTAATTAACGGTCTATTAGCCTTCTGCCTCTTTTTGACAAAGTACTAGTGGCTCTAATCAATTCCAAATTGATTAAGCATCACACCTCACAGTATTTCATACAAGCAATATGGATTTCGCTTCTCTAGCTCAACTTCGTATGTGTTCTCAAATATTGCTGAAAGGCAACCTGGTCTTCTTCACAAGTTGAAAGGTTATATGTCTGGATAAAATCTTTGATCTCATTCAATCTTTCTTCTAAAATGACCACTTTTCTAGATCATTTTGCATTAATGCAGGTTTACTCAGTGCTCTATCCACGGATCTACATTATTCATAATTTTCATCAATAACCTTCTCGGTGTTATCAGTTTTCATTTCGGTATTTATGCTATTTAATCATCTTAATGGTAAATAAGGTCAAATTGGCAGCTGATCTAAAACTAATTATCTCCAATCATTAAAATTAACATGCCGTTTCTTGCCCCAGTTGTGTTAACTGGGGCAAGAAACGGCATGTTAATTTTAATGATTCCTAAAGGAAACTGCTCTCTTAATTGTTTGAGAGAACCTTTTTTTTCGTTTCATGCCTGATGCTAACATTGAAGAGTGTAACTCATTTCATTATCTTGCGCTAACAAATTCCACTGACACTAAATAGTTTTTATCATCAGAATCTATCTTACACATTCACCATACATTGGATATTGCTGTCACATCTGGCTATGTATTCAGAGATTCTTGATAAAATCCAAAGAATTGGTCCTGACCTGGCACCTCAGCTTCAGTCATTTTCCCACCACTGTAATGTAGCTTCTCTGTGCCTTTTTTATAAATATTTTCATGGCAATTATTCTTAGGAGCTTTCCATTTTGGTATGCTAACTTTACAAATTTAAATGCAGTACTAGATTAGCAGCTAGATCTCATTATTTTAAAGATGAAATGGTAAGATGTAACTAAGTTCTCTGTTAACAAATCTCTCCCCTTCTTAATTCATGCTCTCTTTTTTTTATTTTCTCTCTCCTGAATGTTTTTCTTTGTCTGATTGTCTCAGTAACTCGTTGCATCTTTTTTTTTCAAAATGATCAAAGAAAAAAAGGGTTTAAAGTCAAAATAGACTTATTTAAAACAACAAAATACAGGAAGTTGTGGAGAGCCATCACTGTCCATAGTCAGAGAGAGAGAAAAAAAACAAAAGTTATAACTATCACAAATGTTACATTTTTATTTCTCATGTATGACAAGATAAGAAACAAAAGACACTGATAAAATGCTGATACCCGATGAGACTAATCAAATATATGAAGCTAAGATTTTTAACTTTAGATTTCATTCTTGGTTCAAATGAATTACATTTATATATGTTTCAAATTTTTTAGTAAAGAGAATTTTGAATCAAACAACAAAATGAAAGAATGGAAGAAACATCAAAGGCATTTATTATTTTTTTTAATTATGAAGCATAATTGAGTAAGAAAAACTTGACACTTGAAATTGGATAACCCCATTTTGAAACATTGAACCTTTGAATTGGCACTTGTAATATTTTGGAAGCTCTAAGGCTTTCTGTCATTAAAAACACCCACATGGTTCTAGCAAACAATAAGCTTTTGCAGCAAAGTTTTTCTTCTCATCTTTAGCATTTCATTTTAATGAACTAGCTAATCAATACTTGAATGGTGCGTGTTACCAGACTAGCTGTTTATGCCACAATTAGGATTTATTAACTAAATAATTCAAAACTTTCATTCAAGTATATATAGTAGGAAAGAAATGAAACAATAATCCCAGGTTGCAAAATTTCAATTTTCTTTTCATTATCCACTGATTTTGCCCCTACTCCTTTGTCTGTAAAAAAACGAATGTGGAAATAATTGATGAATTTGTAATGTAAACATCAATAACAGAAGAAACTTGGCAGCAGACAATTATTGAACAAAACATTGTGATTACATATAATATTTATTGATATTTGGAAATATGTTTTTGTTTCCGTTATTTACTTCTTTATATGCACATTTTGTTAGTCCTTTTGTAACTGTCACCTCAACAATTCTTTTTCCAACAAATGTTTAAAATGTGTATCAAGGTTAATTTTCTTGTGTTGATTCAACATCAACATATTGCAAACTCAGGGAAGTACCCAAAAGACATTGTACAAAAGCAGATTTCTTTCATATTTTCAATACAACCTGGTTGCACAAGAGAAAATAAATTTGATGTCTGAAAGCATAAAAATTTTACAATTTTCTAACTGAAAATTTACCAAACCTTAATTTATATCATAAAATTTATTTTTTGTCTTTGTAAAGAGAACAAAATTTGTTAGTATAAATGAAAAAAGAAAAGAAAATTAGTCTTTTATTTCTATGTTGAAATTATTTCTGATAACTTAAAACAAAAAATGAAGAACATTCCAAGAAACATTCAGGTTAAGAACAAAGTTTAGAGATCTTGAAACTTATATTTCCAAATTTGATTTTTCTCAAATATTCCATTAGTGAAAAGATAGATATTTAATATTAGAACTTGTAAGAAACACAAGAGAAGGTCATTTTTTAGAGGAATTAGAAGATAATTCAATAAATCTTTTGATAAGAAATTCCTCAAGTAAGTCTGGCTATTTAATTATGAAGAACTGGAGACATTTTTTAAATTGATGTTAATTGATTTTTTAAATTGATTGTATAATAAGCAAGAAATCATAAATGAAACCATTAGTAAAATAAAAGATTTACTCACAAAATTTGTTTCAAGTCAATTTAAAGATTCCAAGAAAAGAAGTTTTCTAGAAATTAGGAAATTTAATGAATTAAGTAATTAAGAATACTGAACTCATATTCAAAGCAGACTTATGATATACTACTAAATGAGAGAGACTTTTATATTAAAAGCAATATTCTTTAAAAGAAAATGTACAAACAGAAAGTATTTCATGTACAAGAAATGTGAAAACATTTACTCTAAAAATATGATTTTCATCTAAATTTTGAAATATGTTTTCAATCATTCATATTTATAGTAGGCTTATGTATACTATCAGATGAATAAAGAAAAGTTTATTCAGAAGGCATCACACAGTATTCACAGTGAGTCAGGCTGCAGTCTTATCTGGTCGCAAATTGAAACCAGCCCCAGTAAAACGTGGACCTGATTGCTTGTGTGGCTGAATCAGTGGCAGTCCATTTCGTGCAAGTGCATATTCTTTTTCTCTGAAAACAATAAATATATTATCAGAACCATCTTTCATTGTACAGACATTTGTTTAATATACTGAGAGAAAAATATACCCACCATGACATTTAGATAGCATTAAGTTTATTCTCTTATTATTTAGAAGCTAATTTGTATTGCTAGAAAAATAGAAGCGGATATTAATAAAAATATCACTTGAAAGAGAAATATTTAGACTATAATAGAGCAGGTGGGTATTCCAAAAATTAAGCACAAAGAAGATAAAAGTTCCTCATTATAAACTTCAATTTCCCAATTAATTGTTATTTATTTTAACAATATTGATTATGAGCTTGTGTCCGAATGGTTAGAATGTTCACTTTCCAGTCATGAGACCCATGTTCAAATCTCACCAAAATCAATATTTTAGGAAGATGACTTTTTGATATTATTGGCCTGGGGAGGTGATCCCAGAATGTAGAACCATAGAAAATTGCCTGAAAACCATACCACAGGTTGACCCAAGCCTTGTGAGTGAAATTGGGTTGGAAAAACTTGGGTGCCATCAATGGTTGTGCTAACACAAAATCAGAAATAATTGTGACCGAGTGTTTGAGCATTACATTGAAAGTAAGTGTATCCTTGTATATGAATTTCTTATTGAAATTATTATTATTATTAATTTTTGAAAATTATTTCTGATCTGTGCTGCTTATTATTTGCTCATTTTGTCAGATTTCATTCATATCTTCAAATTCAATTTATTGAAAGTAGATTATCTACTTTAAGTCTTTAATCAACAATTATGTTTAAAGATATTATTCTAAGCATTACATGAGAAAACAAGACAATGTATGCCAGACAACAGATTCACTGATTAAAATAACTGGAGTCAATTTTATAACAAATAGGAAAAATCTTTAATGTTACAAATGCAGAAAACACGCTCATTCACACACACACACACACACACACACACACACTTTGCAACTATTTCATTTACCATTCAAAAAATTTGCTAAAAAATGTTGATTCTTTACTTGGCTCCTGACACAGAGAAATGTTTAAGAAATTTTTTTCACAGAAAATTGTACAGTGAGTTCAGTTTGCAAGAAATAATCCACTTTTATAGCCTTGTACCAAACTAAGAGGAGTTTAATAAATATTTGTAACTGTTCTTTATTCATTTGTTATATTTTTAATAACTTGTCACTTCAAGACCTAGATGATCATGGCTTTCCATAAATTCCTTTTCATTATTGCTTGTTTTAACTTTTTTCATGCATTTAGTATACATGGTTGATATTCCTTCAAAACTTGTTCTAGAATGAGAGAGATTACCAGAAGAACAGCTTTCAGTTTCCAGACAAAATCACTCAATGGAAAAACAAATCTACCACTTCCAAACCGCTTTGAATGTATCAAAATCGCATATGACAGGACAAATATTCCCTTTTTTTTTTGTTAGAGACAGCCCCACTTATGGTCAACAGATCACTTTATCTGAATTAGACTTCCAGTTATGGCACTCCTGGAGAGAGATATTATTCAAGTCCATAAACTTGTCAAGCAAATTAACAGCAGACAATCAAAAGTTCAATCTAATATAACCAGTAGCAACACTTGTTTAGGAAGTGCGTATAAGATGATATTAGTGGGAGTACTCCATAGTAATATCAGCAGAGCACAGTGAAAAAAGATCTATAAACAAAATTTATGTTTAAATGTAGCCCTAAACAAGCAAGCAAAATAAACTTCATATTCTTAAAGATGAAAAAGATTTTCAAGTCAACTACTCTTATTTGATCACATGATCCTTCCAAATCCAACAACATTTTAAGTAGCACATAGAATACAAAACAGTAGGTCGTCTCTACATCAAATATTCATTAGAGCTAAAAAATTAGGCATAAAATAAAAGCAATGTTGTATAAGTTACCTAGCTGAAATCAGTATATTGATGTTTAGAATGCAATGAAACCTTCTTTCAAGTATGTTACAGGAAGTAGGATTGGAAGTGAGTAAAAGATATTTTTACCAATATTATTCAGCCTAAATATTGAGAACCTTTTCAACCTCTTCATTGCTCTATGCAAATTAATAAGCAATACTTGTAAGTATTGTATGTTAGATTATTGCCTGATAAAGTGGAGAGACAAGAATAGTCTGATTTTAAATTGTCTGTGCTCCCTGATTTGTGTGCTGCTGTCATCCTTGGGCAAGACTTTATGCGGCAACATGAGAGTATCTGTATGAAATTTGGTGGAAAGAGGCCTCCTTTAAATGTGTGCAGACTAACTACCTTTTCTATTCCCCCTCCCCAAATCTTTGCTAATCTTGCTGAGAATTCCAAACCAATAGCTGTTAAATCTAGAAAATACAGTAAGCAAGATAAAAATTTCATTACTGATGAAGTAAATAGAATATTTTTGGAAGGAATTATTTAGCCCAGCACTTCTCCTTGGAAGATCCAGGTCATAGTGGCCACTAACAAACAACATAAAAAGATTGGCAGTCGATTATTCTCAGACAGTTAACAGATTCACTATGTTGGATGCTTACTCTTTACCTAAGATCGAGGAATTGGTAAACAAAGTGGCACAATACAAAATCTATAATTGAAATCCACTTACCACCAGGTCTCAATATCTGATAAAGACAAAATTTACACTGCCTTTGAAGCAGATGGAAAGTTATATCAATTTTGCAGGGTAGTGTTTGGAGTAACCAACAGAATAGCTTGCTTTCAAAGAATAATTGATAAGTTTATAGCTGACAATTCACTCTCCTACACATTTGCCTACTTAGACAATATAACTATCTGTGGTAAGAGCCAGGAAGAGCATGATGAGAACCTTGACAAATTTACAGAAGCAGCCAAGAAATACAATTATAATAAATGTTCTTTCTCCTACTCTACAGTGAACCTTCTAGGCTACACAATATCTGAGGATACAATTAAACCAGATCCTGAGAAACTTCAACTGCTTAAACAACTTCCCCTTCCTCATGATATTCATTCTCTTTGTCATGAGCTGGTAATGTTCTCTTATTATTTCCAATCGACTGCTAAGTATTTTGAAAAAGTTACCCACCTCATACAAGATAATAGTTTTCCACTGCACAAGACTGCTGAAAAAGCCTTCAAATACCTGAAAACTGAAGTCGAAAACGTAATAGTGTATTCTATCGACAAAACAGTTCCTTTCACCATAGAGACCGATACTTCATGCCACGTGATTGCAGCCTCATTGAACCAATCTGGGAGAACTGTAGCTTTCTTTTCAAGGACACTGAGTACCAGCAAATGTAAACACTCTTCTATAGAAAAGGAAGCTCAAGCCTTTTGTAAATGGAGGCTCTATTTAATGGGACAACACTTCACTTTACTTACTGACCAGAGATCAGTGGCATTCATATTTGATTCGAAACAGGCTGGGAAAATAAAAAATTATAAAATCCAAAGGTGGAGCATCAAACTTGCCTGTTATAGTTTCAATATTAAATACCAGTCAAATCCATTACATTCACTTACATTCACTAATACCCTTGGGAAAGGTATGAATCCTTTTCTTCTCCTCCCAGCTATGGGTAAATAGCAGGACAGACCAGGTTCTATAGCCTTGGATAGTAACTGGTCTACTGCAGAAAGAAATGGCAATCAACTGCGAGAAAAAATCTGCCTCGTCAGTCATGTATCGAAAGATACATGACTGACGAGGCAGATTTCATATCACACATGAAACATAAATGAATTATTAAATCCTGCCCAGGGAGAGATAATGTTGCAGATATGTTATCTAGAGCTTATTGTTCAGCTCTAAGTTTGGACACCCTAGAGAAATTACACAACTCTCTTTGTCACCCTCGTGTTACACGAATGATGCATTTTGTTAAGACGAGGAATCTTCCTTTCTCTGTGGAGGATGTGAAGAGAGTATCTACTGCTTGCCCTGTATGTGCTGAAGGCAAACCTCGATTTCACCAACCTGACACTCTGCATCTAATAAAAGTAACCATGCCTTTTGAGAGGCTCAGCATTGACTACAAAGGACCCCCCCCCTGCCATCTTCTTCTCATAACTGGTTTCTATTTCTATAATAGACGCCTTTGCTTATCCTGATATGTTGTCACAAACATTCATCCAGTGCTTCACCCAACTCTTTATTATCTTTAGTATGACAATGTACGTGCATTCAGACAGGGGTTCCAGCTTCATGTCAGCTGAGGTGAAATCCTTCTTGCTTGGGCACAGAATCTCAACTAGCAGGACCACCCCTTATAACCCCCAGGGTAATGGGCAATGCGAAAGGTATAATGGCATTTTGTGGAAAGCAATAACTCTAGCACTAAAAACTCAAGACCTACCTATAAATCAATGGGAGAATGTTTTGCAAGATGCTTTACATTCGATGCACGCATTACTTTCAACAGCTACACACCATGAACGGCTATTCAACTATCCTTGCCGAGCCTTGAGTGGCTATTCTATTCCAACATGGCTAACAACACCAGGAAAGGTTCTTCTGAGACATCATGTCAGACAATAGAAGTACAACCCTATTATGGAGGAGGCAGAACTTATAGAAACCAATGCTCATTATGTGCACATTCATCTCCAAAACGGCAAGGAAACCACAGTATCACTCCGAGATCTCACTCTCGCTGGTCTCATTTAGAACTGTTCTCCTGAAATACAAAACTCTGACTTGCCCACACAAAACTTTGAGACCTTAGACCCTGACAAGACTGAATCTAGTACAAATACACCAGAAAATGAAATTTAAATTCCTTTACATGAATCAGTGCAAATGCATAGACCTCCTGACCACTTAATTTATGAGTAAATATTTTGCTGATTTCCTTAAATTGAATAAGGTTATAAAGGAGATACTTAAAAATTGAAATAAATCCTGCTAGTATATAATCTTTCCTTAATATTGATTGACTAACTGCCACTAATTATTTTCAGAAGCAGGAGAGAGTGTGGTGAACATTCCTCCCCACCCCTCACTGCCTATCATTAAAAATGGACTGTATCTTCTTATAAATAGTTTTTGTTTGTACTAACTGTTCTATCATACTGAATAAAACCTAGTTTTGGTACTCTGTTCCTTTATTACAGAGTGGTAGGACTTCCCATTTAAGCATTTCTAAGTAGGTTTTCTCCTATTTTGCAACATGTGGACTAGCATTAACATGTTGCAAAATCACATTTTTGCATCTCTGCTTGTATAGCAGCAGTTTTTTCTTTAATGCTCAGCTCAAACGCATCAGTTGTAGTCAATAGTGCTCTCCTGTGATGGTTTCAGTCGGTTTGAGCAGCTCATAATAAACTACACCCAGCTGATCCCACCAAATGCAGAGCAGAAGCTTTGAACCATGGATAGTCAGCTTTGTCACCAATGTTGATGAATAGCAAGGCTTACCCAACAATCTTCTATGCTTAGGCTTATCGTAGTGTATCCACTTTTCATCACCAGTTATGATACAATGCAAAAAACTTTTCCTTTTCTGTTGTTGAAGCAGTTGTTTACTTGTGACAAGACGCCATTCAACATCTCTTGGCTTCAACTCATACTGTACCCAATGTCCTTGCTTTTGAATCATTCCTAATGCTTTCAAACATTTTAAAACTGTTGTGTGATCAGTTTCTAATGATTCTGCAAGTTCAGCTTCCACCTGCCTTGAGTCTTCACGAAGTAATGCTTCCAATTATCCGTCTTCAAACTTTTTCTGTGCACCAGAGCATTCTTTATCTTCAACATCAAAATCATTATTTTTCAAGCATCTAAACCAATCTCTGCATGTTGTTTCTAACAGAGCATGGTCGCTGTAAGTCTCAACAAGAATTCTGTGTGCTTCAAGTGCCAATTTCTTTTGCATAAAGTAGTACAGTAAAATTCCCTGCAAATACACTTTTTGGCATGAAATCCAACATGTTTAACACTATGAAAAACAAAGTTTTTTACACTTCGGCAAAATGACATAAACTGAATTTCAAGCTTACTTATAGTAATTCCTTATAGATGCATTACTATCTGAAACTACATGCACACAGTTTTGGGAATGCCATATGTTTGAAAACAGCGAGAACTTATTCAAGGTCTTAATATATTATCTTGTCTATGCATTTATTATATTTCTTATATGATTATTTCATATTGTACATGTATTTGTTACATTGTCTTGTGTAAACATTATCTTGTTTTTTTTTCAGTTTAACCTTTTTGCTCTATTAATAAACTTGTTAACTATATGCTTGTCTTCAGTATAATTAATGGTGTAAAAAAACTATTCTGGTTGTTAAGGATATACATTAAGAACAATCACTACAGCAGAAGAATGATAATTTTTTTTCAGACATTTGTTTTTTCATTTGATATAGAGAACCAATAAGGAACTCTTACTTTTGTTGTTCTTCCTTTTTTTTCTGCATGAAGTATTTCTTCTTCACTTCCTGCAACTCTCTAGCAAGTTTCTCTTTTTCATACTTGTCTTCACTGGCTTGTGCTTCAAACATTGTCAGCTCAGCAGCCATGACCTAAAAATATCAACATATTCAAATAGTCATATTTATTTATTTATGGATTCCTTTTCTTTCTAAAGCTTCTATAAATGGCAAAATATTTTGTCTTAATAAAAAAACATCCAATGCAAAAAGAGTTCAAATAAATAGATCATATTGTAAAAAAACTTTAGAAATGAAAACCAGAGAATTCAAATAGAAACTGTATGCTTTGTAAAGAATGAATAAAATTCAAAAATACACTTAACTAAACAGAGATTATTAGGATGCAAATCCATCATCTAATTCGTAGTTAGCAAAATAGAATGTAAGCTGGTTATAGATTTCTGATATATCAGTTGTAAAAAAATGTCTCTTGACTCTTTCACTCAAGATGAATAAACTGAAGAAAATAATTCAATAGACTAAAAATACATTCACTTGTTTGCTTTTGGCAATAGTTAATTATGTTTCTTTCAGTTTTTAATTTTCAGAAAAACAACAGAAAACTTATTACTAACATGTTTACTATAAAAAACAAAATTTCTTTTTTATGCTTCAGTTGCTAACTTGATGCAAAAGAAATGCAGAAAATGTAATTGTGGGAAAGAATTAAGTAAAATGGAATCTTCATGAAAATAGTAATGGCAGTTGAGATGAAGCTTAGAAAAATCAATTTTATACCTTCATCTGTTTAACTTTATTCTTGAATGTTTGCTGATAAATAGAGAGTTGTTCAGCCACTTCTGGACCAGGCTGTCGAGCCAGAATATGTTTCAACTCAATGTAGAGTTTCTCCTTTTCCTGTATTTGAAGTTCCTTTTCAACCACTTCCTCTGTCTTTTTGATGAGTCTTTTCTGCAGGGCATGTGTTCTCTGAATCATTTTGTACATAGTAGGATCACTACTCTGCAAACAAAACAAAGGAAAAAAAAAAAAAGAACAAGCTCTGTATTTAGAAGTTAATGTGTAATGACTAATCATTAGAAAGAATTATCACACTCATTTTATTATCTATTCTGATCATATCATTTTATAATATCTATGTACTTAATGCAATATTGATGCTAACAACTGAAGATTTTATATTGTGATAAAAGAAAATATTTCATTATTCTTAATACTTAAGTGGCAGTTCATGCAAGTGCTTTTCTCCAAAATTATAAAAATCTAAACCTCATGTTTAAAAACTGAAAAATTATGCCTCTTTTATCAATATCATTTGTATACTGATCAACTCAATAAACAAACATTAAAAAATTACATTTGTCAATGCAATTCACAGAATCTTTGCCAATCATCTTTTTCATTCAGCTCTATCTAATTTCTATGCAGAATATACATGTTTATATGCCCAACATTGTCCACCAATGACAAGCTACATTTTCAGTTTTTTTCCTTTTAATTGATTGAGATTTTGAAAATTTCTTTTACTGCAGAAAATTTCTTAGTTTTAGTTGAATACACCTGTGAAACTTTAAGAAAAAGAACTTTTCATCTAACATATTTGAGTCATTATATCTTAATCTGAAGGGGACAGAGAAAAGAAAAATAATAAAACTGATTTACTTATTGTTATTTTATACAATAGCAACAAAGCAAATGGAACAAGTTTTGTAGAAATCATTTGAACTTTTCTTTTCATGTTATTTGTAGTGTATTCTGTTTATAGATTCTTATTCAAGAGACATTCACTAATGTAAATTTATGAGAATTTCTCAGATCAAGGTTGCAATCTACTGGAAAGAAATAAACTAATAATTTTAAGATTCTATTGTCTGATGATCTGAATTAAATAATTGTAAATAATACATAAATTAGTATAATAAACCAGGAAATATAAATGTTAATATTTCATATCCAGGCATATTTTAATCTTACTTGCTGTTTGTGCTTCTGAATCATTTTCAAAATGATGTCATACTAACACCTTCAACAGAATTACAAAGACCTTAGTAACTTAAATACAATAAGGCTAATCTTCTATAAGCAGTAAGATTATAATTTTAAAACAAAACCAGAGTAAGAGTGATTCATACTATTGTATTTATCTTCTTCATTCTTCCACACAAATGAGAAGAGTAGATTTTACAAATACACAGAATTAAACCATGACTCTCAGTAGATAATGAAAAGATTTTCTGTCCAATCAAAATGGTGCAGAAGATCATTTATCAAAACTGTATCTGGAGCCAATCTTTATCATAAATACAAAGGTATACAATTATTTGACAATAGTGTCAATAAACCAAATATTTATGATAGAAACTTCCTGACACAGGTCTCTGAAGATAAGAGACTGCCTCACACAAAGCCAACTGACACTCACAAAACCTCACTCATCAACACGGTAATAGAAACTCAACTAACCATCAACATGGCTACACACCAACTTTCATTCAATTAGCAACTTTTTCACTATAATGTTTTCATTCATTTAAGTAGGTAATAATAAATATTCAATGTGATAACATGGTGACTTCAGTTCAGCCTTAACCAAGCCCTGATTGGCTGACTTTGACCTTGATTATTCATATAAAACCAAAACAATGCAGAAGTCCAAAAACACTTTTCATTGATATGTTAATTTATATTCAAGTATAGTATCTATTTCTAAAATGAGACTAGACATGGGGGGGGGTACTTACTCTGAATGAAGGTGATCAAATTTCCAGCTATTTCATATGATAATTAATATCAAAGAGTAATACCTGTCTGGCAATAGCTAAGAACAGAGAATTCTAGTGAACAAGAATGTGTTTTAGAAATGTGTAGCACATCTGAGCATTTTTAAAAGTCATTATCAGTTTCATTTCAATCTGTTTTCTAACACCTACAAAAGTTGATATTTTGATTTAATAGTCAGAGTTTTATAGCCAAAATAGAAAACCTTTAACCCAATGTTGACAAATGAGGTGAAAGTATGAATGTTAGAAATATCACAATACTTAAGGTATTTCAACACTCACACATTATATAAATATATATTGTAAATCATACATTACATCATCACTTCAGGATGATTTGAAAGCATAATAATGATAAATGCAAATGCAAGGATATCAAATTCTGTTAATTACATTTTCTTAGATACTGAACCAAATTGTTTCTTGGAAAAAAATGTTATAAAAACACAAATAAAACTTAGAATGACGAAAGTTAACCTAATAAAAATTTACGGCAAGATGTAAGCAAAAACACATGAAGTAAACTAATGTGTAGAGGAAACAAAAATGAAAAGGTTATAAATTAGCAAGACAACTGTTTCTTCAAACTAAAAACAAAGATATCAAAATTGCTACCTCCAATTTTCTCCAACGATGGATGTTAAGAGGATTTTCTAGTTCTTCTTCCAAAGCTTTGCAGCGAGTACGTTCCCTTAGCAGTTCTTTTTGTGTCTCATACACTTCTTGACTAAAATGCAATATAAAAGATATCAGAAGTAATTTTAATACAAATTCAAAATGACAATATGTCTCATTTATTTTTTACATGATTCACTTTCACTCTTACATTTTGTTGCAATACCAGCTATATTTTCTTCAGTAAACTTTCAAATATTAACAGCTATCATCATCAAAAAATAACTTTAGATTTTCCCCATAAAAATTTCAATTGAATTTTTATGAATAGAAATGGGACTATTTCCAAATATTTTCTATAAATGTATTTCTATGTCCTTGTTTATGACCTAAATTAATTTTTTATATTCTTATCCATGGCATAGATTTTATATTTTGATAAATTATGAATGTTAATATACAGGAAGTTTATTTGCTTATAGCTTTGTAATTATTTTAAAATTATTATTGAATTTAAGCAGTATTTAGTATTTCTAATATTTTTGCATATATCTAACCAATGGTTAATCTCACCTAAAAATGTTTATATATATTTTTGATTATTTATCTTCTACAAACATAATATATTTTACATAATTTTCTTCCTTTTTTTTACCTATTTAAATATTTTAAACTTTACTTTCTCACTTCCTTTGTAAACTTGGGAAACAGTTTTTTATTTGGGAAATCTTTGATAAACAACTAAAAAACAACAATTAAAAACAACACCTATACCAGAATAGGAAGTCAGTTTTCAAAAATCCATCTTAATGTATATTCTTGAGAATTTCAAGCAAATTCCTTCTGAGAAATAAGTGCTTTGGAAATGATGGAACAGTCTATCTTATGTATCTGAGTCTATCTTTTCTTTCCAATTCCTCCTCACACTGCCCCATCCACCATTGCTGTTTTTACCTCTCCAACCACAATTATCATATTGGCAGCTTAGTTGGAAACCTGTATGAGAAACACTAAGCAAAGATATTATTTCCTGCATACATCTGCATGTGTTAATAATAAGCATCAGCTGGCAGGATGCAGCATCTACTCATTAAAGTAATCCTGCAGGTGAACAGCATGCTGAATTAGTCATGTGCTTTACAAGTGAAAATGATTTGCAGAGAGATAATGTGTTTACCTAGAAGGACATGCCTTCTTCATGCATAGTGATTTCTACAAACAAATGTCTCTTGGACATTTCAATACACAAATCTTCTCACAATGAAAACTAATGGAAGCTTACACAAAATGAACAAGATTTATTCATGCTTTCACATATAATTACAGTAAAAGAAACAAGATACAATATAGTAATAAGTATGATGAAAATACAAAATCAGTCTGGACATGTATTTTAGATATCTATGGAAAAAAACTCCATATATATAATAAATCTCTATATCAATCTATATTGTTTATATAAACTAGTGAAGAATGTGTTAGTATTTATACTTTTGGTTTCCTACATGTGAATAAACTGAGAAGAATTTCAGGTGCATAGCCTTGTTTATAAGAAAACCTTAAAAGAAAAAATGAAAAAAAAAATATTTGATAACAAATTTGTCAATATTCTGAATATTTACATAAAAATGTATCAATATAGTTAAACACACATTTTATTATTAATAATAAAATATTGATTTGTCAAGTAGATTTTTATAGTGATTTTCATTCTTTTTAAGGCATATAAAAACCATTTGTTTAACTTATATAGAAATCCATTCAAATGATGGTTCTTACAAACAAAATATATGATATGAAAATTAATCAAAACAATTATGAAATTCTCCACCCAAGACTCATTTACAAGTGACAACTTAAGTGATTCAATATATCTGAATATGCATACATACAAGTGTTTTCAAAAGAATTTATTAAACATTGTAATAATTTCTTAAAATGGTCAGTAGTTATTTAAATTGAATGATTACATCAGTGTCTCTGCCTTCAGACATTAATATGTCATTTAAACTGAGAATTATATAAATCAGAAAATCTCAAGTCAAATGGAACTTCTAATTCCTATGGACATTTCTTAGAAACAATATTTACTCACCAATTTTCTTTTTCTTCTTAAAAAAATTTCTTCAAAATATGTTTGATTTGATAATAGTAGATCATCACAAAAAGTATCTGTCTATATTTCTGAGATGACGTATTATGTATACTATTTGGTGACAAAGATGAGGACAATAGTCCGAATAATGTAAATAGTGTATCTCAAAAAGTGTTAAGCGATCAACAAGAAATGCTCCCAAAATCTGATAAATTGAAGTGGACAAATAATTGACATTTCATCATGACAGATAAAGGGCCAAATATGCAGGCAGAAAAAAAATGAAGGTAGGACTAATACTAGAACAAGCATGAATTTCGTATTCCAGGACACTGTCAACTAATAGAATTCTAGTTAAACTGAAAGAGAAGACATTTAATATATCCATTGTAGCTTTATATACACCTGCAGCACAAAGCATAGAGGAAGAAATTAATATGTTTTACTGCATATTGGACAATGCCAAGGCTCAATGCAAATTGCATGAAATTGCAATCATCATGAGAAGGAACAAGATGATGAAATAGTTGTCAAACTTGGATTAGGAACCAGTAATAAACATGGAGAAAATGGGTCCAAGCAGACAGTAGCCAACACCTGATTTTAAGAACAGCCAGGACATTTATCAACATAGAAAATCACAGAAGGAGTAAAAAAAACAGATAAACTACATAACTAACAATATGAGATTTGGGAATGCAGTAAAATATATTCAAGTGCTAACTGTGTGAGTAACCACCTTCCAGTAATCTCAGAATAAAACTATGAAAGAAAGTCAAAACAGTACCCAAATTACAATATGACAGATTTCTGAATACTTTAAAGTGAAAAAAAATGTGTATGGACAACATTAAAAACAAATACAATATATTAAATGAGAATTAAAATTCAAACAGAACACATTAATTTTGTAACAACAGCAAACAAATCATCCCAAGGTAAACTAGATAATGAAAAAAGGAGTGAATGTTAGATGAAATTCTGAACATGATGAAAAGGAGACAGAAAACAATGCCAATTTATGGTACAGAATATAATACATTACCCAAAGAAATTAGAAACAAATACAATCAGGTAAAAAATGAAGGACTATGAAAAGTGAGCAGAAATAAAAAGAATGACCCACAGACAAGGCAGATATGCATAAAATAATAAGAGAAATAACAGGACAAAAGATCTGCTCCTTGACAAGATGTATAAAATCAAAAAAGGCAACACTGACAATAAAAAAGGTAAAATATTTCAAAGATTAAACAAATATGTTCAAGAACACTTTCAGATAAAAACCTGCAATAGACAAAAATATGGAAGGATCTGAAGTCTGAAGTGACATCAATGCTGGCCAAGATGGACAGGAACAAAACAGCAGGATCATACACGAGTGTAATAGAGATGCTATTAGATTTAGACAATTTCAACATTCACAAGATTACAGAAATAATAAATGAAATATTAAACAGTGGTGACATAACATTTTCATAGTGTTGCCTAAGAAGCCAAGGGCAAATGAGTGTGAGCTTCATCAAAAAATCATCTCAAAAATTATGAGACACATAAGGAAACTTACATCTAAATTCTGATGAACAGAATATATAATAGAATGAGACCAGAAATAGAACTAGAATAGTGTGGTTTCATTAAAGACACAATATTTATGCTCATAATGATTTCAGAAAATGCAACACAAATGCAAAAGGCCTCTTTTATAGGTTATACAAAATCAACAACTGTTTGAACTACTAGGAATTATTTAGGAAAGATATTAGAATAACTCAGAACTTATATTGGGAGCAAACCACCTGAGTGTAGATAGAAAATGAATTCAATAAAAACACAAAAATATAAAGGGGCATAAGACAAGGATGTGTCATCTCATCAGACATTCATTCTTAACAGTGAAGTAATCCTGGGAGAACTAGAAGCTCTACAAAGATTAATTATTAGCAGAAACGATCATAAGAACAAGAGATATGTAGATGATAAAGTGTTGCTAGCAGGCACAGAAAAGAAACTGCAGTAACTCCTACAGTAAGGAAAGTAAAAAGAAAAGACTAAACATCAATAAGAAGGTAGAATATATGGTTGTCAGCAAGAGTAACAAGATCTGATCTATGAATTAGAGATCAAGCAAGAACAAAAATTAAATATCTCAGAAATGTTTTATCAGAGGATGGAAAATGTTACACTGAAACCTGAAGGTGCATTTCAATAGCAAAAGATACCCTCCAAATGCTAAACAAAGTATTTAGAAACTTGAAAATTTCTTTAGAAACAAAGAAAAGAGTGCTGAATATAATCTCAGTCCTCCTATATGACAGTGAATTTATGTTCTGGACAAACATCAGCAGCATGTGAAAACTGCAGATATCCACAGATAGAAGAATGGGAAATTGAAACTGCCAGAAGCAAACAAAAATGATAACCAACCAGTAAAGGGGAAGATTGTATCAAGTTCAGTTCAGTACACTTTACAACACATGCTGCATTCTATGGGTTTCATAGTATTCAACCAATAAATGTAGCCTTATTGACACTACAGCACCTCACCTGGGTCAGAGAACATTACCATTAGATCATGGTAAACTAGTGCTATGTTGCCTGAAAAATTATGTTTCCAGCTTATTTAGACAAATAGATGGATCCAGCCTGTCAGCTGGGTGTTGTGTTAGCTGATGGTGCTTCTCTAATAGTGTGGGTGGGTTTTGTTGGAGTTCACAAGATAACTAGTGAAACACAGATCTTGTTGCAAACCATTTGAATCTATTTATGTTCATGGTTCCTAATAGCAATGGTTTGTTATCATGTGCAGCTAAAAAAAAACAAAAAAAACCTGGTTCCAGGAATATTCAACTTCTGACTCTGGAGTACTTTGCTGTTCCTGACATCTTTTAGCATATAAAAGATGCATTTCAGGCAGCGACATCCCCAAAGATAGCACTCTAAAATGTCTATATATATATATATATATATATATATATATATATACACACACACGTACAGACAACTCATTGCAGATTCAATTTTGTTACCATTATTCAGGTGAAAGGAGGAGTTGTATAATTTTTGTTACTCCAGTTTATGAAATTTGTGAGTTGCTTGAAGGTTGATATCAATAATGACAGAATATATACTAATGAAAAATTTTAACTGAAACATGAGTTTTTTAAATATTTTTTCTGGCCCTAAATGTGGATATTACTCAGAATGAGCTGATCTAATAAATATAACTTCCAGATGAAGGCAAATAGCTGTCACTTTACCACAAAGATAAAATTGTTTATTTCACAAATTCTTTTTTTGTTTTACTTACCGAAGATCATTGACATTAGCAACAGATTTTTCCAGGATCATTTTTTCCCTTCGTATCTTCTTAATCTCCAATTTTAGGATCCGGATATCCTCTAGACGTTGATCATACTGAATTTCTCCTTTTTCTAATGTTGACTGCTGGATCTTGATCTTCTCAAACAATAACCTCAGCTCATCATTTCGACGAACCAGTTGAGTACCAAGAATATCCCGTTCACTAATTACCTAATTTTGAAGTAAGAATAAAAACAAAATATTCAATAATTTATCCAAATATATTAAAGAAATGGTTACAGCAAAATTGTACTGTATTTGACAATTAAAGCCTTAAAATTGATGTAATACTTTTATTAGATTAATTCTAAAAGTTAAACATCAAATATTTTGTTTTAATATGAAAAAAGGAATAACATTTAATAAGAATTGAAATTTGAACACTGAATTCTGATAAAAAAAATAATTATTATTGTTTGGTCTTTTTGAAAATTTCTTTGATGATTATATTTTCTTTCCATATATTTTTTAAGTGAAAAATATATGGCAACATTTCTAAAAATTTTCCTGATATTTTTAATAAATTTTAATTAGGTTACAAACTAATGAACTTTGATGGCAAAGTGAATAAATTCAGTTTGTTCTACTCAACTTTTAATTCTTTTATTGTCAGATGAAAGAAGCATTATATTAAAAAAATATTGCCTATTCAGTAATTCAGGAATGCTATAAGATGCAAAAATCAAATGTATTTTGAAATCAACAAAAACACTCTTCTTAAGCCTTTCTGATAATTCTATACATAACATATGACTACATTTGATATTTTTGATTCAAATTAAGAAAATTTAATATTTTCAAACACCAACAGTAAAAACTGTCCCAAATCCTGAAAATATTAGAAAAAAGAAACAAACTTACATTTGTTTTTTGTGTTGATTATGTCTTGCCATGCAGATAACTTTTAAAACAATAGCATCTCCAAAATGAGTAAGTGAGATATTTTTAATAATGGCAAATTTGTTAGTGCATCCTGCAATTTCAGATCAAAAATTTGAGAGCAATTAGAACCAATTCTTCAAAAGTCTACAAGGTTTTCAGCTTTGCAGGTAGACTTATATTCAAGAAGGAGGAATGAGATCCTTGAGGTGGAAGACAACCTAAGTTGGGTGGAATTGTTTTCAATCTTTGGGAGGTTGGTAGGTCACTACCCTGTTGTCAGATGGCATGCAGTTATATAAGGTAAGGAGAGGACCCAGTCCAGGAGAACTGGCATGTGCACAAGCCAAAGAAAGGAGTGATTTGGTGAGATTCCAGCAAAATTGCCACAGCAGTGTGTATTGAAATAAAAGGTATTGTAGAGACTGCATGGTTATGAAAAAAAGGATTTCAAACATATCAACATCACTGAATTGGATGCTAGATTAAAGGGGTGAATCTAAAATTAAAATGGGAGTTGAGAGAAAGAAGTGCATACAGAGTCAGTCTTGGTCCTCAGTTGGATTAAGACAAAATGTGCTGCAGAGATGATAGTGAAGAGGTGGTTGGGAATACTGTGGGGAACTGGTGGCTGAATTTTACCTGAAGTTAAGGGCAAACATTGTTCCCTCAGAGCAAAACAAGGTAGATGCATTAACATGTGTAAAGAAGAGCTGGCAAACAATGATGGAGACAACAGAGGTGGACACAGCAGAAGTATGTTGTTTGAGACATGATGAGATCAATGAATTGCAATGGATGCATCCTATTGGAGTGGATAGAACCATGTTTCTCGTCTGGAAAGTTGAGGTGCATGTCACTAGGGAGACTCTCCAAAAGATAGAGACTGCAATAGGTGCCAATCAATGAATCTGCCCTCAGTATACATGAACTGAGAAAAGTTTAAAACCAACTGGACAAGGCTGACCATTGACATAATCCATTATTGGAGACAGGTGGTAGATTGTGGCTTGGATGGATACCTATCTGGAAGTAAACCTGAGAGGAGACAGCAGCCATAATCGCAGGGGAGTGCTTAAGATGTTTTTAGAACAGGAGCCAATAGGAAAGGTTCTGACTGACAACAGCACAGAATTTCACTGGGTACTTACAAGAAATGCTATACAAATGGAAGCTCAGGAAGCCTGTGGGCCCAGTGGGAATGGTATCATTGAACGATATCACTGTACCTTATGGCAATCATGGAGAGAGAAGAGATATCACCAATCAAAGTAGTGTTTTGGTATAACATGTCACTTTGATCTGAAAAGGCAAATGAGACAGTGTCACAAAGATCAGTCTTTACCTATGAATGGCAGTATCCAAGGGTAGAATCACTGAGTAAGAGGTTAAGGAGTCAACTTCACTCCAAATTTGACCTGATACTCCCTGAATGACTAAAAGAAGGAGGACAGTGACTGGAATACAGTCATCAAATAATGTGTTGGTTAACAGAGTATCCCTAGACATTCTGGATGTTAAGCAAGTGACAAGTTCTACAGGTGAGAGAGCAACCCTAGAAGATGAATAGCTAAAACTCAACCTGAACAAGTGAGATTTCAAAACAAAGGGTTCCCACCTTACTGCTCTTAAAATTATGTGATGTAGAGATGATCTCAGATCATGTATAGCATGTAATTTGAAAAAAAAAACTTTATATAGCCATCTCTTTAAACATTAGTGAGAAGAAAGGACAATAAAAAAACAGAAGACTGAAGACAGAAGATGACAATTGATGTTGCATTTAAATTTTTGAAGATCCTTGGTGATAAAAAAGTAAGAAGCCAGAAGAGAGTTCCACAAGTGAAAAGTGTGAGAAAAGAAACTATTAGAATAGAACTTACAGTTACATCTACATACTTCAACAGTAAAAATGATGAGATCGAGTTGCCAGTCTAGTATTTGATTTCTGTAGAATTATGCAAAAATGATTCAATTGCTTCAGATTTTTAATTTTCATATTAACATATCTAAAGATTGTACATTCTCTTAAGATGCTATCTTTTCATATAGAAATATGCAAAGATCTTTCATTTTCTACATACTTACTTTTCATATGAAGATATTCAAAGATAGTGCATTGCCTTAAAATGCATTAGATTTTGTTTTTTATATAGAATGTGCAATAATGCTTCAATTACTTCAGCTTTTGAATTTTCATATCGAAAAAAAGCGTTAAAAAATTTTGAAAACTTGATATTTTTTACTTCTGTTTATAAATAAATTTTGCAATAAAGAATCCTTACATAAACCTTGATAAGTCCCTTAAGGGATGAAAAGCATTGGTAATAAAAAGTTTTCCTTTTGTCTTTATTCATACTGTCTTTTTACAGATATATTTTAATTATAAATAAAGTATAGTAAACAGGCTTATATTCTCAATCCTTCAGTAGTCACCAAAACTGACACACAGATCTTGTCTGTTTCACCAACACTTTTTCTTCTGCTTGTTAAAATGGAATGATTATATAAGACCCACTGTGGCTTTCATAACATCCCTTACCAAGTTGATTATGTATAAGTAAAATTGTAAAAGTGAATTAAAACTTGCAAACCCTTATGAATTACTTATATCAAATAGAATTTACAATTTTGTCATCATTCCTATATAGTTAACTTGATATTATTACAAGTTTTAGTTTTTTTTTTAAAATGTCAAACAAATTGATACTTAAACAAATATCAAATTTAATTATTAGAAAGGTTTAATCTGCCCAAATGACATTATTTCCATTGGGAGAAACCTCTGTCCTTTACTACAATACCAACTCAAGTCTGATTTTATTGACAAAGAATTAAACTCTTTGGAAGAATTGTATATTATCATAATTAAAGTGACACTCAATGTTAGATTTTATGATGCAAATCAATGTCATCCAAATAAAATTGGTATTATTAACCAACTGATGGTGAAATTTTAAGAAATATACTTACATTTATCTGATAAATATACCATATGAGTTTCTCCTCATATCTCTTTTTATTAGAAATAATTTATATTAGGTCCTTTCAAAGTTAATGATGGCAGCAAGATAACTGCAGAGAATTATTATAAGTTCTTAAAAAAGATATTTTTGAGTGATACATGTCACAACCAAGGAGTTTTCATGCAAGACAATGCTTCCTCAAATTCTGCAACACTGACTATTGCCCATATTGCCAAAAACTGTTTCTAAAACAAAAAATTAATGAAATGGTCACCAGCCTCTCCAGATATTCAAATAGAAAACTTGTGATTCATCATGAAAAGAGATGTCCATAAGAATGGAAAACAATATTCAAGCAAAAAAGATGATATATTGATCATATAAATATAATTTTCTATGTAAGACTTGTATAATAAAATCTGATTAGTTAATATACACTAAGCAAATAGAAAAAAATTTTGTCAAATCAAAAATAAATATGACCCAACATCAGAATCTTGTTTTGTTTTTATCCCTTCTTGACTTGGCCAGATTGAGAACTTTTCAGCACTCATTAAATGTTTCTATTGTTTTATTTCAAAACAATATTAAAATAACCACTTGAATAAAAATTGGGATCTTATTAAATCAAGATTCTAAAAATGGTATTTACAGATGAAAGATTTGTGGTTAGTAGTTTTCATTGCTATATTGATGTTTTATTTCATTCTATATGATCAGCAAACAGAATTTATGAGCATAGGTGACCACATTCATACTAATAAGTTTAACTGATAAAGGTTTTTCTGACATCTACATCATTGACTAGAAACTAGCCATTCATTTCTGCTCCTCAAAATCCTCCCTGTGAATATGCAATGCTTTATCATAAAATATATTCTGACAGAACAAAACACAAAACAAAAATCCAATATTCTTGACACTATAAAGTCAGCTTTTGTGGAAAAAGATGAGAGTATGCAAGGAGTTGTGCATGTGTCTGAAGAGGCGACTGACCACATCATATGGTACTGACAACAGCCAATAGAAATAATCATGCTACAGAAATCTAAAGCAAATAAAACATGTATAATTTCATTACTTAATACCCTCTTTGTAGTGAATGCTTTACAGAAAACTTTGGCCATTAATCTATATATCAACTTTTTCTGAAAATACATCACTTACAGAAACATTTTGTCAACCAATCTTTTTTTTTTCGAATTGCTCAACTTTGATGACACACTCTCCAAAATGCTTTTTCTTACTTTTCATTTCATTGTGTGTGTATGCAGAGTGAAAAGAAATTAAAGAAAGAGTGATTGCATATTTTTTCTGAAAAATGCTGGGACTAATCTGATAAAATTTGTATATTACTTGTGTTACCAATGAAGGCATTCAGAAAATTCCAACTATTTTTAAAAATGTTCCGAAACATTTATATGCAGAATATATATATATGCATGTGTGTGTTTGTGCTCATATCTATTAATTGAGGTGTGTGTGTGTGTGTTCATATATATAATAATTGAAGCATATTTCTGCACATTATGGATATTTGTAAACAATGTTTTTTGGCATCACATGATTTACCCAGGCACCATGCTTCTAATTTTGTTTTTGTATGGATTTGATTACACAATGAACACTGTCATGAACAATTTTTAATAAACCTTTTTTCAAATTTTCTAATGATACTACTAAGTCTTTATCACATAAGATATCATTTTTCATGATTAACTTATATCTTATCTCTTTATAAGGCTTTTCAGCTTTAGAAAAGTTACTGTATTTGTTCCTTTTTTATTTTTGAGGCAATACTATTTAATATTGGATCATGTAATGTTTCTGAGGCAAGTCGATTCAGAGGTAAAACATCAGTTTCAGTCTAATGTAACAATTTGTCTTCCATATTATCTGATATATTCTTTGTTCAACTTTAAACCATAATCATGACAATGTGATAACATGAGGAAAAGGATTTCCTTTTACATATTCAATACCCAAATCAAAGGCCATGAGTTTTATGGACCAACTTCAAATTTAACTTTTGATAATTCCTCTCTTGGTTTAAAAATAAATTCTAAAAGCTTGTGATTGGACTTCAGCAAGAATTTTCAGCTCAATAACAGTTGGCAAACTCTACTAGTGCTCCATATGATTGCTAAAGCCTCTTTTTCTATATTTGAATAATTAGATTCTGCAACTGTTAATCTGAAAGAGAGGTGCCCTTCCTGAAATAAAATTGCTGATATAGACTGTTCACATGCATTTATTGTTAAGGATTTTGAGGATTAAAAATCTTCACAATCAGTTTTTAACAAGAGCCTTTTTAAAGTCTCAAATACTGTTTGTTGTATTTTAATCAATTTAAATTTAACATTTTTTATGTAAAATGGAAAAAGGTTTCATTCCAAATATTTACCTACTATAGAAATTGACTAAGGCACCAAAAAATTCTAATTCTGGTTTATTGGTAGATTTAGATACATTTAATATTTACTGTATTAAACTTGCATCTGGTGATATACCATCTTTTAAAATCTGTAATGGGCTTGGTTTAGCTTATAGGCAATTAGCATAAAGAGAGCTATAACTATAGCACACAGGCAACTTTGAGTCAGTGTATGTTTGATCATCATAACAAAATGGCATTGCCTGACAGAGAAGAACCCGAAAAAGTAAAGATTTGGATAAAATGCTTTGAGGCCAGAATAAAGATGTTACAAGATGACCAAACACCTGAAGGACAGAAAGAAATCATAGATCTATTTTTGGCCACTGTGGGACACAAAGCCATTAGGCAGAATTTGTTAATGTCCT
The DNA here is from genome assembly GCA_903632075.3 of Acanthosepion pharaonis. NCBI lineage: Eukaryota > Metazoa > Mollusca > Cephalopoda > Sepiida > Sepiidae > Acanthosepion > Acanthosepion pharaonis. The sequence continues at coordinate 59,915 of CAHIKZ030001423.1, read as the reverse complement.
ACCCCAGCTGAAATTGAAAACTTGACAATTAAGAAAGTCAAAGAAATAATATTGAGAAATATTCAACCAAAGAAAAGAGTGGTCATAGTTGAACGAACCAAATTCTTAGCATTAAAACAAGAATTTGGGTAGCCTATAAGGAAATATCTAAGATGGTTAAGAGATACCAGAAGATATTTTGGATTTCATGAACTAGGACAACAAGGAATAAGCACAGAGGAAGAATTAATTCAACTCTGATTGGTAGAAGGATTGTACAACACTTCTCATAGAGTAAAAATTTTATAGCAATTACGGACAAACCAAATGACTCCTAGACCTACTCAGATGGTCCTGCTTACCATTTGTAATTAAGGCAGCCAGCTTGATCTTTCAAAAAGCTATGGAAAAATTTGTTAGCGGGGAGAGTAGAAAATATGATAATTTATCAGAATATTTATATGTTTAGGTGCAGCCACTGAAGAAGAACTGAAACAAAAAACTAAATTTGTAATGGATAAGTTGAGGAGGGCAGGAATGATGATAATTGAAGATAAGTGTATATTTAATTGCAAAGAATTAACAATCTTGGGTCAACAAATTTCAAAAAACAGTATTTCACTGGACTCAAAGTTAATACAAAAAATATTAAATGTATTTTCTCCAACTAATAAAAAAGAATTGGAATCATTTCTTGGATTAGCCAATTTTTATAGTAAATTCTTGTCAAAATATTCTGAAAGAAGTGAAGCATTTTCTGAGTTGTAAAAGAAGATTGAGTTTAAATAGACTAGTACACACCAAACAGCATTCATTAAATTAAAGAAGCTCTATCTAAAAAAAACCTGTGGTCAAGATTTTTACACTAAAATGAACCACAGATGGGAGTGGCCAGTCTGTATCGGCAATTATGTTCCAGGAAAGATACCCGGTAATGTACCTTTCCAGGATATTGACACCAGCTGAATTGAACTAACCTAATATTCAAAAGAAAGCACTTGCAATTATATGGAGTATGACCAGATGAAGACAATTGTTATTAGGAAAAAACTTTTGTGGAGATCTGATCATAAGCCCTTAGAATTAATATTCCATCCTAGGAAAGAATTGCTAAAAGTCACATCATCCAGAATATTAAGATGGACTATGAAGTTAATAGTTTTTGATTATGATATAGAATATATGTGGAAAAACACAATACCACACATAGATGCATTGTCCTGACTACAATTTGAAAAGGAACAAAACAAAAACATAAAAAAGTTGAGGATGAATTTTTGCATTGGGTGAAAACAGATGTGTTGCCCATGAATAGACTAGTTATGGAGATGATACAAGATCCAGTCTTAAGTTAATTTTATCTAGAATAAGGAACAGTAAGTAGAGTAAAGGTTCAAAAGCAGAAAGACCATACAAACCAGACACAAAATATCAATAGAAAATGGTCTAATTTGTAGTGGGGATTTAATCATACCACAGGAAAAATATAGAAAAGAAATAATTAAAAGTGTACATGATGATGTGCATTCTGAGATAAACCACTACACAAAAACAGTTAAAACTGGAAGTGTGGTAGCCAGGATACACCTGAGATGTGGAGAATTACATAAACAAATGTCCTAAATGTGCCAAAATAAAGAATTTTTACCACGATAAGTTACACTCTTGGCCTAAGGAAACAGAGCCATGGTCTAGAGTTCATATGGATCATACACAAGTTAATGGTTTATGCCTAATACTGGTTGATGCTTTTTCTACCTGGCCTGAACTTTTCCAAGTTCAAGATAAAAAATCTGTTACATTAGAAACTGATAATGCTTCCAAATTCTGTGACGAAAGTCTATGCTCATGGTTAAAGGAGATTGGCTGTGTCTCATAGAAAACACCTCCTTACCACCCTCAATCAATTGGGATTGCTGAACGAATTGGTCCAAACAATACAGATGAGATTGAAAGCATTTTCTTCTCAGCAAGAAAAGATGGAAATTTTTGTTGAGTTACAGAACAATACCACATTCTGACAGATTAGAGAGCCCACCTGCATTAATGGGGGGGGGCAGACAGATCAGAACTCCATTAACCATCTCTTAATCTATTAATGAAAACATATGGTACAAAAGAAATAAAGAAAACATGCCAGAAAACATGCATTTCATAATGCAAAAGGAAACAATATGCCATTAATATGCAAGAATGGTAAAAATTTTGTTGCCCATGCTAGCCAAAATTACAAGGAAGTTCAAAGTGAAACTAGTTCAAATGACTATGTAGATGAACAAGAAAGCAGGGCAGAGGAATCAATGGATGACCAAAGTTCTTCAGAAGACTTGGAGTACAAAATATGGGACACTGAGTATGAAAGAATTGGATCAAGGTCCCCCATAGCAAGAAATACTTGTGAAATCAATGAGATGGGGAGATAATGTAGGAGAAACCATAGATCCATGCAGAACATGAAATTCAAAAGATTCAAGGAGATGTAATGTGATTGGTTTAGCTAATAGGTAATTAGCATAAAGAGAGATATAACTATAGCTCATGGGCAACTTTGAGTCAGTGTACGTAGAATAACTATGGCTACTAAGTTTGATCATCATAACAGTACCCAAGATATATTTTTTCACAAATGAATACACCTTTATACTTATTAATAGTCATACCTGGCATTCTTAATCTATTTAGTACATAATTTTTAACTCCAACTCTTCTTTGTTGGTCACTGCCAAATATATCTTGATATTATATTTTTTATTTTCCCTCTTAGAACATTTTCTATTGCTTTCTGAAATGTGGTACTTGCCGTTTTTATACTGAATGTTAATCAAGTTCACATAAGTAAACCTATCATGGCATTAATAGTTTCCTTATAATTGTCGATTTCGTGATAAGTGGTTTTGAGATCAATTTTTGCAAAAGAATTTACATTTTGAAAATTTTAATTTCCACAAATCCACAAATACATAAATTGCCATCCAGCTTTCTCAATGCAACTATTGGTGTTACCCATTTGCTTCTACTTGTAGAAGCATGTTGTAAAATGCCTTGTTTCACCATTTTTCATAATTATGCAATTACTATAACCAAATTATGCTTTGGTAACTTGCAAGATTCAAAATATAAAGAGCTAAAATTATCAAAATACCCCAAGATTTTTATGCTTGATGCATCAAATTCATAATTTGAGATTACTCTTAATTTAGACCTAGCAATTTGTTCCCATAAATTTCTTGGAATTAAAATATCTTCACTACCAGTGTCAATTTGCATACATTAAATTACACCATTTTGTTGAATTTAACCAATGAATGTAGTGATAAAATTTAGGTACCTCCATGAAATCACTAAAAAAAGAGCGTAGCATGAATAAAAAGGGCGTTAAATTTGATATAAATAATTTTTTATTGTCTAAATGTTTATGTTATTATTAAGAGGAAAGATCAAAGTATTTTGGGGGTATTTTTTACATTTTTTAATCGTTCCTAGCATGTCTGAAATGTTCCTTCTTTTTGAGTCAGCAAAATTGACAGATAATCAATCATGTCAACCATTTTTTCCATTTTATAAAAAAATGAAAATCTCTGTTTAAAATTCTTTTAAAAATCAATTATAATTTTTAAAAATATATTTAAAGAAATTATAAAGTTTATTTAAAATATTTTGAAACAAACATTACTTACTTTCTGCACTGAAAAAAATGTAGTTTAAAAATAAGACAAAGCAGGTCTTAACATTTGTTAAGTATCATGTATTGACTGCTTATGTAAGGGAAAGTTACCATACGAAAGGATAGATGTGACATAATTATTTAGCTTTAAGTGAAACAATTTATTTACCTCATTATTTTTAAGGAAAACTTTCAGTACTCTAATTTTTTTTTTAGCTTTTTTGTAATTAGCTTTCACCTTTACGTTTACAATGCTTTATGGAAAATATATTATAAAAAAATTAAAATAAAACTGTTGAGAGTGAGATAAAAAAAAAAGGTATCTAATTAATTTATCTAATTTACCTTTCTTATGAAATTTTATCCGAAGTGTACATAAAATAATATAATTTTATGTACATTTATTACATTTTACTGTGTTATTTGTATTTCTGTTTATTTTATTATTAATTTTGATATTTCATTTATGGAAAAATGTCATAATTGAGATAAAAATAAGATGTCATAATTGAAATAAAAATAAGATTATATAAATTTATAGGTACCCTTCTCAGTTGAAATTGAAATATCAAATTAACTTCTCCATGCAGGTTTCACATGAACAATTTGCAAAAATAAAGGCCGTAACAGAGGGGAACAATGCTTATAGTAACTGAAATAATGTGACGTTTTATTGTTTTCATGTACAGTCTTCTGTACATTTGAATTACAAACATTTTATGTACACAAAAGCCATGCAAAATTGGATTTTTAATACACTGGTGGTCCGTTGATTGTAATAAGCTTTACAATTTATAATCTGTAAAGATAGATCTACTTAATAACACCATTGACTAAACTAAGCACTGTTTTTACTAATTTTATAATATTTAACAACTTTAATGTAAAAATAATAAAATAATTTAAGAAATAACAAATAATTGTTTTAAAAATTCATTTTTCATTGAAAAAGTTTTTTGCTTTCAGACAATATTACCCATATTCATAAAAACAACTAAAAGAATTTGAAATTAAATAATATCTTTGTTTTATTGAGTTCTGTATGTTACAATTCAGAGCTGATTTTCAGGTAGAGGTGGTCCAATTAAAAAAACAAAAAAACATGATTTGCTTTCCTTAAAGCTATGATAATATAATCACTAAATTGAGCGGTATTGAATTTCTAGAGTTTTCATAAAATTAGTTTTAGTGGGAGTAATAAATATAAAAAAATATTTTTGACATGACTTTAAAAAAAGAAAACATATTTATAATAATTTCTAACATTTGTGAATAGTTTCTGAAAATTTCATTAACATCCAACAATTATTTTTATTTTTGCAAGATTTTCCAAATTAATGTCTGTCATACAAAAAAAACACACTAAAATTTTATGTTATTTAGTAGTTTTGCTGATACAAAGAGAAACAAGGTTTTTCTAATCAAAAGGTAGAATGTTCTAAAAAGATGGAAAAATTTTAAAAAATAATTAAAAAATACATTGTTCTTTCCTCTTAATAATAACATAAACATTTAGACAATAAAAATTTGGTTTTCATCAATTTTGGGGTCTTTTTTTATCATGCTATGCTCATTTTTAGCAATCTCATGGAGGTACCTAAGTTAATTTTTTTAGCTCTTGCTGTATAAAGTCAACATGAATTCAATGATATTTTACACAATTGTAATTTTTTCACATTCAACATTTTCTTTCTATGAAAAGTGTTGTATGTACCTTCTATAGATATTTCATTTTTCAAAACCTTTCAAATTGACAGTAGCTGCTGGTATCTCTGAGCCAATGTAAAAACTTGATTCATTAGCCTCTTGTTTTAAGGACTTGAACTTGGTTAACTCTACAACAACCAATTTCATTTTTTATTTAATATTTTTCTTGATTATCACACTAATTTCCTTGAATGTTAAGTATTCTAATTTTTGTCATTAATGTGATATTCATGATTGCTTCCCACCCTAGCATAGCTAAAATAAATCAGTGATTTCATTTTTACCTCCACTTACTTTGTTATCTTTTAATTTTTTTGGTCTCCTATTGGCTTCAAAATATTTCAACAAAGTCAGATTTGTAATAAAGATCATATCAGTGATGCCATTGTTGTGAAGTGTGTGATTTATGGTCTCTTAATAGACTGACCTTTTCTCAGCAGTAGAAGGACTATGTTCATATGTAAATGAAGCATAATTTATTTCAATATCACTCCATGTGGGAAAAGAACCCAGAGAAGTGGTTGTTGCTTCAAATAAAAGCACAGCATATGTGAAGGACACTTGACATTTTTGATGTTTCAATAACATGAACAAATAAAATTTAAAAAATGAATAAAATAAATAACATACAATAAATAAACAACATTTAATAGACTAGATAAACTCAAGAACAGGACAACAAATAACCTAAAAGAATAGACCTAAAGAAAAATTCTAGGAAAAAAACATTTTTCCCTTTCCTCATTTCCCATAAGCTGCCAGTGGCCTATATATCTTACACAAAGATTGACACATGGTTTGATGATAACTTAAGCATGAAACTGACAGTGATACACGCACACACACACACACACATATATATATATATATACACTTAAATGCTTACAGCAGGCCATGGTACATTAAAGTGACCCCATAGGCTGAATCTGTTTTCTAGATTTAACATTCATTACTACATTGGCCCAAAAGACTATCAATTATTTTTAGGGAATATTTATAACCAAATTCTATTAGAGCTTTTATCCAAAGTTCATTGCTAAAATAAAAGTAGCATGTCATTGAAAAAACTGGATTTTTTATATTTATAGAATTGACTAAAGTAGGCACACAATTTTCACTCTAAATGCCACTTCCTTTAGCCTAAAATAACAATTTTTTTCACATTGCTTATAATCAGCCAATCATACTAGTTTTCTTCATTTTGTACAATTTTGTAGTCCAATAACAAGAATTTTCTGTCCAAACAGCTGAAAATAAAGTTCCTCCCCACATTAAACTCACACTACCACTCCAGACTTTCTTTAACAAGAGCTTAGCTGGAGGAAAATAAAATGTTTAAAATTGTTCAACAAAAGCAGAAACAGGAAAATAAGATGTAAATGACATAAGCTTAAGGTAAAAATGGGTGGAAAAAGCTTAGGTTTTTAAATAATTGTGCACATCATGTAAGCAAAAGAACTAAACAAAAGAATAACAACAAATAGTAAAATAAAAATACAATTCTCCAAAACAAATTTGAAAAAATACTATCACTTGAAGTAATAAGAGTTGCTGCCAAGTCTTTACTGAAAAAAAAAAACATTTCATTCTAAAAGACGGATTGTTAGCCTAAAACAAATTTTGATCAACATAAATAGCATTTAGCTTTAGACTCATACAAAAACAATCTTCTGAGTTCTTCTGGCATTCACTTTCCCTTCCTTCAAATAAAAATTTGGAAAAGCAAAAAGAATCAACTTTACAAAGATTATACTTAGACTAAATTACTTGTTACCAGAAATTGTATACCCACTCATAAAATCATTTACAAATCAAAGAATGCACTTACCAGGCTCACTTGGTATTTTGTCAAAAGTTTTGAAGTGTAAAAATATTTTATTCCTTGTAACCAGCATGCTAATTTTTTCAGGTGTTTGTCACTGTACTTGGTATCCTTTTTGGAACACTGAAAACGAACACTTTATTCAATTCACAGGAGTAATTTGATCTCATTCCACTTTCTATGATTAGAGGAGATAACTTGTATCTTAATACTCACCAGTCCTACTCACCTTTGATTTGCTTATCTGTTTCTTCCACTGAATAAAAATATGTGATTTTTTCACTACTACCAAGCCCAAGGATTAAACTCACAATTGCCATAAAACAAGATATGTTTTGTAGTGAACAAGATCTAGATTTAAAATTCAAATGCTAAGCACTGACTCATTGATTTTGTTAGAAATTAAAAAGACTTGAATTTACAAACTTTGCTTAACACACACACAAAAATGAATCCAAAACAAAACTTGTGAAATTTCACACCTTGATGCAAAATGTTTTTTGGCCAATAGAAAACTAGGAAACATTTAAAAACAAAATTCAATTCTCAGAAACATTATTTTATGAACCTTTTTGCAAGCCAACGCAAAATTTTGTTCATCATCCAATGGAAAGACTCAAATCATATCCGGTAGTGAATTTCCAAATGACATTTTCAAGTCCCACAAACAAAATAAAAGATGGGCAAAGATGCCTGTCACCAGAGAGAAAAGGAGATGAGCGTATTAACGTCAATTGACTGTTATAATTATCTCTACCTTTCTCCATCACCTTTTTTATACTTGATAAATGAAAGGAACATTTAAGACTGAGCAATTACTTCAAAGCTAGACAACAATTTCACTGCTGATCTCAAGAGTGCTATTTTTTGCCAATCAAACCTGAACCTGAGAATTTAACATTAAAACATAAGAGTTTAAATACCAAACATAATGATTCACCTGATCCAGCTCCTTCTTCTGACGACATCTTTCTACATCAGCATCCATGATGATTTTTTTCAATTTCCTCTTCTCAGCCTCTTGGGTGTTAATGTAGGCATCTGTTTCAGCAGCTTTGATTTTCATCTTCTGAAGTTCAACTTTAAGTGCATCTTTCTCTTTTTCCACTCTTAGTCGAGCTGTGTGTTCTTGAACCAGCCCACTCTCTTTGGATTGGATTTCCTCTTTCAGTTGATCAATTTGATGATTCATGATTTTCAATTTACGCTTCTTTTCTGTAATTTCATCCTGAAATTAACAGGAAAAAATAATTTTTCAACTAAATTTTAGCATGTAAAATTACTAACACTTAGAGAAAATATTTTATGTTATAGAATTTCTTTTGTAACCATCAGTTATCACAATTCAGCAAGTGAAATATATTTTGAACTCTTATAAGGTCATAATTAAATAAGCTCAGAAACTATGAACATCTCAAAACTTTTTTCTTTTTTACGTATAACAAGAGTGATGAAATTTACTAAGAAATGATTAAGTTTTTTTTTCTCTAGGATCCTGTCAAGAAGGAAAAAGCAAAGCACTAAAAAGGAATTATCTCAAAAAGAAGAATATAAAGGAATCACATAAACCAATATGTAGCAAAGAATCAATTGAATAACAATCTTTTGAATGTACCATCTAACTATTACTACTTTTGGCAAAAACAATTTAAAGTACAAATATTAAATATTCATTAAGGGATTTTGAGATCCTGACTCAGTGTTGATTGATGCTTATAAAATTATGTTCATTGTTACTTACTAGTCTTATAATTTTTCCAAGTGAACAAAAAGAACATGGAATTTCTGAAATTCTAACTTGAAAATCTGCCAAAAGCCTCTAAAACTTTCAATAACAATGAAAGCATGTTAAGTGAGAATAAGTCTTCTATCCCTCCTCTCTTCCCTCAACTTGAGATATTAACATTCTCTGCTTCAAATTCTACTCTTTGCCATTGCCACTAATTTCTGGTAAATTCAATGGATTCTTTAACTACTGATCTCAATCAGGGTCACCTCAGGGATCTATCACCCTTTAACATCTATTGTGTCTCATCTCAACAAATTAGAACAACTTTGAAAAGTATTAAATTAAGGAGCTAAGCCAGTATACTTGATGACAAAGAGGAGTATGCAATCACAAGTCACCAGGAGAAATCAAGAGATGCTGCTCCTAGTGATAAGTGTCAATATATGAAATTAAACTCAATAATATTAGTTATATCCTGATCACACTAATAATATTAATATTTCTTCTTGCCTGTGCGTAATTCAAGTAAGTGATAAAATTTAGTTTATCCTTCTTACCCAATCAACAGAAAAAGAATATATTTTCCTTTCTAATGCACCCACACCTGCAATTGCGATTCAACTATTCCTCTTCATTCTGTTTAAGACAAACACCCACATTAATTTATGCATTGTTAGAACTGCCTTGCTTGGCTCTTATAATAAGCATCAATATTTTTTCATCTTCAATTTTTAAATTAAAATTTTTAAATATTTATCTTCATTTTCATAGTAAAAATAATCAAACTCTGCTTCTAAAAATGAGAAATTTTTTCTTAATTTATGACAAAAAAATATGTTCTTAATACAGAAATGTTTGCAAAAATAATTATAAAAGCTGTAAGTTTTAGACATCAGAAATTTTGAGCTGAAAAAAGAAATGTTTTATTTCTTGGTTAGCATCCAGTAACTTTTCCAGCATTCAAATTTTAAGTAGCAATATGCTAACAATTATTGAAATCTTTAATTACTTACTTGACATTCAATCAGATGTTTGCTATACAGGTTCCTATCACTGCGAACTGCTTCATAAAGATTTTGTTGTTGTTTCAACTTTGTCTCCGCTTCAGCAATTTTCTTCTTAAAATCAAAAATTTGCATTTCTCTCATCTTAACATCTTCCATCAATTGTAGAACCTAGAAAATTTAAACAATTCTACACAAAATGATACAAAAATATTTATATCCTGAAAGAACTGCAAAGAAAGACACATTCAAATATCTGTTCAAATAAAAATAAGAAAAAACTTTAGGAAGGAAAACTGATTGAAACAGTTGTTTATGTGAAAACAGTTAAAATGTAAAGTTTTTACACATTTTTCTAGAATTCAGATTATTTTGTATTAATTTAATTCCCAAAATTCATAAGTTAAAAATAAATTTCTATCTGAATTTCTGGAATGAGGAGTTATGATTATTTACACATGGACTATTATTATCTTTGTCCTTTTTTGCTATCATAAAGATTCTGCCATTGTGCCCTCCAGCCTTCATCAGGTACATGCTGATAACTTTATTTAATCTAGAAGGGTATTTTTTTTCTCATTCTGCTGCTCATATTTAAAGATATCTTGTTTAGTTTTTATTTAGTACAACTCAATTATTGCTTGCCTCATTTCCACTGAGTCCAAGTACATACTGCCTGGCCCAGGGATTGAGCTTGCAATTGCTATTTCATAAAATTCATGAACCGATGCTTTAATACATTATACTATCATCCCGTGAACTTAAAAATAAATGTTACTGTAATAAAACATACTATTAAATAAAAGATACTACCTCACCTATTTCCCTAATTTGGATTGTTCTGTATTTAGAACATCTTCATTTCTATTCCTTTCTGTATTTGCCAGGAAATCATATGACAAATTAATGTACACTTTAAATCAAGTTAAAATTTGACTTTCTTACTTAAATTCTCTAAAGGAATCAATATAACAGGTATTGACATCTAATCAGGTGGTTCCTAATAACACAAATGTAGCAGGTGACTGCTAAACACTAGGAAGATTCTGACATACTAATCTTCTGAAATAGGCCTGTCTTCTAGCTTACCTTGAAAATCAGTGTTTAAATGTCTTGCTTTTTCTCCTTAACTAATCAAAGGTTTTAGATGCAAACCAAGTAGATACAAAGATAGATTTGCAACAATCACATATATAACATTTATAAAAACATATCCACCAAAAACTAAATATGGATACATTAGAATACATTAATATTTTGCTCTAAAACCAATTAAAGATATGATGGCTCACATTGATACTTATTTGTACTGTAATAACAATTCTATTAAAGGCAAAAACAAAAGTTTCCAATATTAGTTGACTAAAACTTTTCTTCATATAAATTCCCAGCATCATTTTTAAGTCATGGAACAAAACAAATAACAGTCTGAAAGTGATTAATCTAAAGAATAACTGTATGTAGAAGAACTCTCCCCTTACCGCAGCTCCAAGCTTTATCATGTTTTCAACAAACTATTAAAGTCTTTAAGAACTCAGGCAAACCATTTGTTCCTTCTAACTACTGATTTACTAGCCTTCTACATCTTTTTGGCAAAGTACTAGACATGTAAACTCTGAATTGGTTAAGCATCTCACCTCACAGGATCTTCTTTCAGACAAACAATACAGATTTTGCTTCTCTAGATCAACTGCTGAAAATTGCTGAAAGAGTCTATCAAGCTTTAGATAAGAATGGTTAATTTATGGCTGATACTTTAGATATCTCAAAGACATTTGACTGGTTTGGCATACTGGTTTTCTTTACAAGTTGAAAGGATATGGTATTTCAGAACAAATTCTTAATCTCATTCAATCTTTCTTATCAAATCACGAAATGACAGTTGTCTTGAATAGCCACTCTTCTAGATCATTTTTCATTAATGCGAGTGTGCCTCAGTGCTCTATCCTTGGACCTTTGGTGTTCCTAATTTTCATCAATAACCTTCCCAATATCATCAGTATCTAAGCTAATGACAAAACTATTTACTCTTGTCTTAATGGTAAGTCTGATCAGTACAATATAGTCAAATTGGCAGCTGATCTTAAAAATGATCTACAATCTGGTAAAGAATGGCTTGTTAATTTTCATGCTTCTAAAATGAAACTTCTCTCTATTAATCATCTGAGAGATCCTTTTTTACCTTTCATCAGCATCATTGATCTTAACATCCAGGTGAGTGACTCATTACACCTTCTTGGACTAACATTCCCTTCTGAAGTGAAGTAGAAAGATTATTGAATAAATTGCTTCATCTGCTGCTTAGAAAGTTGGTTCACTGTTGTGCTGGACAATTTTTCTCGCCAGAATCAATCTTACATATTTATAAGTCCACCATTCGTCCATACTTTGAATGTTGCTGCCACATATGGTTTGCTGCTTCTGTTATATATTTAAAGATTCTTAATAAAATACAAAGAATCTGTAATGCTATTGGTCCTGTTCTAGTATCTCAGCTTCAATCCCTTTCCCATTGCTGTAACATAGCTTCCCTGTGCCTTTTCTATAAATATTTTTGTGGTAATTGCTCTGATGAACTTTCCACTATGGTACCTAGACTAGCAACAAGGTTTCATCAATTTACAGTTGAATTGGCTAGATGCAACCATAAGTTCTATGCTAACAGTTTCTTCTCTTGCTCTTTTTTCTTGTGGAACTCTCTTTCAGCCAATTTGGATCTTCAAAAATGTAAATGCCATGTCAATAGTTATCTTCTATTTTCTTAATTCCTATTCTTCTATTATTTTTAATATTTTTCTTTTTTCATATTCTTTCACAATCATCTTAGTAGTTTTATTTCCTGTAATGGGATTGGTTTAGCCAATAGATAATTAGCATAAAGAGAGCTATAAGTCTACAGGCAACTTTTGAGTCAGTGTATGTAGAATATCTACAACTACTAAGTTTGATCATTATAACCAAATGATATCGCCTGATGGAGCTCTGTAGAATACAGAAGAACCTGAAAACATAAAGATTTGGATAAAATACTTTGAGGCATGTGACAGAATAAAGATGTTACAAGATAACCAAACACCTGAAGGACAGAAAGAAATTATGACTTACCCAACTGAAATTGAAAACCAGAAATAATATTGAGAAATATTTAACCAAAGAAAAAAGTGGTCATAGTTGAACAAACCAAATTCTTAGCATTAAAACAGAAAATTTACCGGTCATCAAAAATGAACAATCTTTAACCTCTTCAAAAAAATTACCTGTGTATAGTGCAACTCCCTATCATAAAAACTTACACTATACTCGAGTATAGACAACAACTGTTTTAAGTAATGCAATTATTTCTGCATCTTTGCTGTAAATTGATGTACAATTAGTAATGCATTGTGAGTATTGGGATATTTACATTCATGATTTAATTTTTGCCCTCAGACATCAACTCAAACAAAATCCTATGAATTGGAGTTGTTTTTTATTTTTCCCTACAACATAAGATAAACTTCATTTTGCTTTCAGTTTTCTCATCCAATAAAAAAAAATTCATCATCTACGATTTTCAAGAAAAAGATTTTCTTTGATTATTCAAGTTTTTCATTTTCTTACATGAGTAGCAATGTTTTATCATCCCAAAGAGTTCCCTTAAGAAAAGAAGACTTAATCTTGTGTGATCAGAATTCATATATTCAAAACAGCAGTAAAGTATATATAGATAAGTAACGGCATGTGAAAGAGTAGAGTTTCTATCACTGACAATCTGGTGAAAATACTGGTGAAATTAAAATGCATTTGAATGAAGGAAAACTTATATATTCATTTCAAATATACATGCTATAACCATACTGAAATTGGAAATCTCAGTATTATCTTAACATTATGTATTGTTATATTTTAGGGTTCATATATATATATATATATATATATATATATATTTGTATCTATAAGGTATGCACTAAGAGAAAATGTACATGACAATTTGTGTATAAAATACTGATATGAGGTAAAATATACAGACATATATATATATATATATATTTCTAGCTAATATAATGCTACACTTATTAGGGGTTTGTGATATGTTGCTAGTGCACAATCTAATTTCAGTAGCTGTGATTACAAGTTATTCTTGGTGCTGTCCAGAATAAGACAATCTTGAAACTACGTACTTTGAAAAAGATGTAACATATTAATGGTTATACAATGCATAAAAATTAAACAAGCAAATTTTTGAATGAAACTAAAGACAGATTTTTTTTTAATAACAAATAACCATTTATTGATGTTTTCTAAACTGTGTGGTGTGTTTAATAAAACCTTTAAAAAAGGAAAAGTTCACTTACACACATTGAGGTGTGTTTAATAAAAACCTTGAGATAAAGGCAAAAGTTGGTACTTAACTTTGTTGGAGAATCTATATTAGCAAAGCGAGGAAATGTCAATTTAGCTGATAAGTGATCTATCTGAGTTCACAACATGTAAATCTCCTTCTCTCTGACTCTTCCTTTTTTATCTTTGGTATTTATAGTGTTCAAATAGCAGGTGCTAGTTCACAATAAAGCCTTTCAAAAATGCGAAGGAAGCACTATCAGTGGTCGAATAATAATATGAATTTTATTTTCGAATATTTTAAAATGCTGCCAGACATGGAACTTGAAACCTATGTGCAAATGTCTGATTTTGGTCATTCGACTCCTGACAAATTCCAGTCAACCCAACACACTATGTTATCAAAACAGCAGAAAAAAAATAGTATTCAGTCTTCTTCTTATCTTTGCCTTCTTTTCCTCTTTTACCAATAACTTTTTCAAACTTTCATGTGTGTCTAGTACACAAACACACACACACACACACACACACACACACACACACACACACACACACACACACACAAAATGAAGCTAACAATACTGGAAACATTATTAAGGATCTCAAATTATCCCTAGCTTATGAAACGCAGTAGCCACTGAGGTCAACATCAAAATATTTCAATAGTCTATGTCAACACAAAAGCAGTTTCCACTTTTCTTTCATTGTTTTTCTTGATAACAACTGTTCTGGCGAACATGCACTGAGCTATTAATTGTTTACAGGATTGTTTACAGGATATAAAATTTATCTCCTTGACCTACTCTGAATATTACTGATATCACAGTTCCTAAAATAAATCCTAAAAAATATTTATTTTGATATTTTTTCATCAAATTTTGTCTGAGGCACAGTATCTGCATAGTAGATATTCTGACAAAATTTTCATTTTTCAACTATTTTATGATGTAGTACTTCTACCAGTGGACCACATGTATCTGATATTTAGGCACTGACACCATTCTGTGATAAAGTTCTATGTAATGAAAGAATACAAAACAAGATGGTTTCATAGTACAGAGACATGCACATGGTCTTTTTATTCAATTAAATATGTTTGAAAGAGGTCAAATGGTCATTTTAGAAAATTGTTGTGCATGTTGAATGTGACATAATTTGATGTTGGTAACAGGGATCAAATGAACATTTTTACCCCCTGTAGGCCCGATTCTGGATGTCCACATAGTACAGATGTTTGACAAGATTACAACATTATAGGGGCAGTGTCCAGTAGCCCCATGTGTACAGCAGAATTAGAGGCAATGTATAGAGTGTACTAATATTTGAACTGAATACTGTTGATTACTATTTTTGTTGATCACAAATGCAATATGCTGATTTGTTGATCAGAAATATAGATCAATATGTGCACAGGTTTCAACTAATACACATATTGATCTGTATTTGTGATCATTTACTGTAAAACAGCAGGTATATTTTCTGTAAGTAAATTGAATCACATATTTAGGCAGTCGCAATTTTATTTTCTGTTAGTATAATAATATATATATATATATATATATATATATATATATAGTAAAGGTAATAAATCTGTTGCTATATAATCCAAGTGGATCCTAGTAATATAAAATATTAAAACTGATCCACAAAAAGGGCTCAATGTATTTATTATTACAGAGCAAAAATTAATACACAATAAAATCCCAAATCACCTCATATGGGGAATAAGCTTATTTCAACTGAAGAAAATATAATTTGTCAGTCTCATGAACCCCAGTGTAGACTGAGTTTATGTTGAAAATAGAAATTTAACTGTGGAAGCTACAAAAAAAAAACTGTCGAAAGGCTAATACAGAATTTATCCATTTCAATGTTTCAGCCAGACAAAAGGCATGAGACAGTGGTCAGGGGAGGGTGGAAAGTATGTGTCTTAAAGGGAAAGTGTTTTATAGAATTAAACCCGGATATTAACCATATTACATTAAATTGGGGTTATATGGAGAATGAAATGCTAATTAAAGACTAAGTGAGGAATAAAAAGTAGTTTAAAAATAAGAGATATTTAAGTTATATTTTTTAAAATGTCATATTTAAATAATATATATTTAAAACAAAAAAAATTTATTTAAAAATAAGTTATATTTAATATAAAATCAATAGGTTATATTTAAAAATAAAAATATATTTAAAATAAAAATTTAAAATAAAATATAAAATAAAATATATATTTAAAAATAAAAATATATAATGAAATAAAAATAAAATAAAAGAGTTATATTTAAAAATAAGATATATCTAAAATCAAGTTATATTTAAAAATATAAAGTTATACTTAAAGATACAAAGTTATACTTAAAAATACAAAGTTATATTAAAAAACAACCATAAAATATATAGATAAAGAGATGTAAGTGATATAAGGAAAGAGAATTCTTAGAACAGGAGAGAATTTATAAATTATAATTAACATAGTGAAAAGATGGGAATATAGAAATTAGAGTTTGTTATACATTTGACATTTGAAGAGTTAGATAAATATAGTAGCTAATTAAGTAAGACCTATATGGAAATGGAAATTTAAATTTGTTTTTATGCTGTCATTTTAATACTAATTCATTCCTCTGATTCAATAGTTGGCTTTGCTTATTGTATTTTATTATTCTAATTTTTTCTTTTAATCATAAGTCACACCTATCTCTAAGACTATTAGGATTATGTGCAGAACCTATAATCTTCCAAACTTTCTCCTTCAATTCCCAAAATTTCTTTGAAAGAGCAGTGTGGTATTTTAATTTAGGGTTAGTAAATGAGTGCCTATGGGTATAAAATCTCTGTTTCCATTCCCCTGTGGAAATTCCAATATAAACATTATAATTTTTCATATTTTCTTTGGGGAAAATGGTTGCTTGATGTATAACCTTGGTAGATCTGCATTTGGCCTCTACTGGGCAATTTTGTTTAGATCTACAATTACAGGAGGGTTCAATACCAGGTTTGTTGTTTATCTCATAGAAATTTCTTAAAATATAGTTATTATGTGAGTTGATAATTTTATACATGTTATTGGTACAGGAGTAGCTAATTTTAATTGTTTTCCTATAGAAGATCTTACTTAGAGGGTTGTTTTTTTTAAAGTGTTTATTTATTAACTTTAGAAAATAATGTCCGATATTAATATTTGATAGTTTGCAGAAATGGGGGAGGTGAATCATATAATTTTTCTTTTTCTGTGTCTAGATTTCACTTTAGATATTTCAGTGTTACTTATTTGGGTTAGCATATATATATATATATATATATATATATATATATACTATATCACACACATTTAAGCATACATTATATTATGCAAGATAATAGTAGTAAACAAAGTACATCTATTACCTTTTGTGTTAAGTCACTTGCTTCATTAATATATCTATCTCTTTCTTTTTCAAGTTGGTAAATCAGTTTCCGCTGCTTCTGAGCTTCTTCTTTGTGGTTGCTAATCTCCTGTTCCAAATTCTTTTTGTTTTGTTCATGTAATTTCACCTGATTCAGATGTTTCTGACGCATTGTCACAGCTTTGAGAAGTTCCTGAAAAAGAAGAAAATCATGATATTTCCAGTCATACATTATTGTGAGCATCTTACCTGAATGGTTATTCATCACTATATATTTAATAGGTAATATTTATGCTATATTTCATAAACAGTAAGAATTTAGAATTATTTTGCCATCTCACCTGAGGATCACCTTGAAATTTTACATAAAATTTTAAAATAATTATCTTTGTCAATTTCATATGTAATTATATTTTTTAATTATAATTGTTTTAAATGTTAATTTCATTTGCAATTATATCAACTGTATGTTTGCTTTGGCTTGGTTAGATTTTGTCTAATGGTATTTCAATCCTGATGGGTCAGTTTACACCAACCAGGAGCAATGGTATGATAAGCCAATTAATTGTCATTTGATATAGAAGCAAGATAATGATATGAAAAAATTGACATTATCTGATGAGAACTTTATTAGTTTAGTTAAAACTTTTTAAAATAAATTTTAGCATTAATTATTGTCAGTTTTCTTTTAAAAAAAAGAAAAATTTTCTAATACTGACCTTATTTAATAAATCCCTCTTTTTTGTCAAGGTATCTACTGTTTTATGCTCCTGTTCAGCATCTTTCTTCATTTTCTCCATAGCTGAAAATAACAAAATTATCAGAGTACAAAAACACATTCTTTAGGTCCTTAGATCTTCAAGGTTTTTTCAGAAGACAAAATAATATCTAAAAAACACTATATTGAAGAAAAAAACCTTAATTTACCTATTATTCTAGTAAATATCTGTCTTTATTCCTGTTGTGATGTCTTCTAGTCTGTGACTTAGAAGTTCTACCACCATACTGAGTAATAACTATTAGTAGCTACTTGACAAAATAGGGCAAATCCATTTTGCCTATGTCACTACACCTCCCAGAAACAAAGAAGTTTTATGCCCTATGACTTCTCCAAACAATAGTATCAGATCTTATCTCTTTCTTGAGGTGTGTATCTGGTTCTTTTTATTAGGGATCTAGGTCTGAACTCATCTATATTCTGATCTTCCAACTCCATGTCAGATTCACTTTAGTTTCACTTTCTCCATCAGAAGCACTCATTCTTTCCTCCCTTTCAGGTTCCTCCTCTTCTATTTCAACTACTTTGTTGTTAATTCTAGGTCTTATTTAATAAAAATGAGACAATTAATTCTGTCTGCTTGTTGCTATTATATGCCTTTTGTGCAATAAAGTTAGCTTTTTCAGAACTTGATTCTCTATCTTTTTTGTACTGTACTTTTTCATTTATTGAATTGTACATTGTTATAAGCAATCTAATTTATTTTCCCATCAATGCAGAGGGACTTTGCATTCTACTTGCATTCTATAATTCAGTAAGAGTCTCAATAGGTATCTATGGTGTCTCTGGATGTGGAAAATACCTTCAACTCCATTTTCACTGTCTGCACCCTTCTTTCTGCAATTACATTATAGTGGTGTTTTATAAGGGAAGCATCCAATTTGTTTTAACCATGAACATAGTTTCATCACAAAATAATGGTGCATTGTCAGAAACTAACGTTTTTGGAATCTCATTTCTAGAAAATATTACTTAAATATTATTATTTGCTTTATTGGTTGCTTTCCTATCCTGAACTCTAACCATTTCAGGCCATCTGGAAAATGAGTTGACCCAAATTAAAAATAGTCCTATGCCTTTAACATACACATGATCCATATGAACACAGCCCATGGCTCTTTTTCTTTAGGCCAAGAATGTATCTTGGTTTGGGGAAAGTTTTTATTTCCCTACATTTTGGGCATTTTTGTACATATTTTTCTACATCACAAGAATAATCCTGGCTTCCAATTTTAATCATCACTGTGTTGCTGTTATTCCATAATGATCATCATCATGTACATTTTTATTATGTTTTTTCTTAATCTCTCTAGTGATATTAAAACATCTCCATTGCATATAAGATGCTTCTTATATGTAAATGTTCTAACCTTTCTATTTTCTTTTTATGTTTGCACACAGGCTGGAAATTGTTTTTCTTTTCACAATTCCAGCATACTTGTTTTCTTGTCTCATTCATGCTTTTTATAACAGTATTTGCATTGTAGCTTGTGTACATACAGTATTATTGTTTCATTCAGCTCTTGTTTACTCATAAGAAACTTTCTCTGCTCAACAGTAACCAACTTCTTTTTCATATGCAAATTTCTTTTTATAAGTCCAAAATTTGTGAAAAAGGCCAAATCCTCCAATTCTCTGGGATACACCATGAAAGAGCCCTTTCTGATGGCTTCACAGCCTGCCAAATCCTAAAAGAGATTTGTAATCTCATTCGCCCCTCAACAACTTTGTGGTCTTTTAACTTCTTGAACATGGACAGCAAAAAAATAAATCCATGTTTCTACATCGGTAATGCCATATTGTTGTGATGTCTTCTAGTCTGTGACATAGAAGTTCTACTGCTATACCGAGTGACAACTGACATATCAGTAGTTGCTCGACTCTATGCAAAATAGGGCAAGTGCATTTTACCTATGTCATTACAGTTCCTTTTTTTTATCCTTTTTGTCTGTTATATACATGTATATATAATGTAGGGCAAAGAAGGAAAGAAGAGATAGGGAAGACAAAAGATTGACTGATTATTTACTTATTAGGCAGTGGGTAGGAACTACTATGTGTGGTAGATGTGTGTGTCGGAGACTACCAAAAGAGATATAAGAGATTTGAATTTTATTTAGGATGTAATGTCTCTTTAGTAGATCCCTATTTTTATACATTTATATAAATTCTTCTCTTTCAAAATTTCCATTAATTTTAAGCATAGACACTTATTCTCCTATTCTTGTTCCAACAGATACAACTGGATTGGGAAAGATATTTACACTAATAAAATATAGCAATGTAAATCTGGTACCAGGCCACCATGTAAGGAGAGGAATTTTGCTTATAATATTTCTTAATAGTTTTTACTGTCCTGGCTAAGTTAATAGACAGACCAGTCTAAAATATTTGACAATATTCAAAATTTACTCTTTCCTTATTTACTAAAGTGCCTCACAATATATTTGGCCTATTTTTTTGTTAAGTGTTTACAAATATTGGGGAAAAGGAACAGTGAAATGTAATATGAAACTAAACAATACTTCTTCCAGTGATATTGTCTTTCAAACATTCCTATTTCCTCAATTGAAATATGGCATAAGGGATAAGTATGATCAGTTGCAAGAAATAGAGATGAATATCTCTTAGCTAAGGCCAAGGAGAAAGGAAATGTGTTGGTTATGACTGGTTGATAAACAGTCATTCTTCTAGTTAGGAAAATTAAAAGTCCTCTTAATGAGAAGGAGATTTAAAATATTTTAACATACTTGAACTGAAAATATAGTGGTATAGCCAATGAGTAACCAAAGTGTGTGAAAAAGCTTGCTCCAATAACTGTAATAGTTGCTTTGGTGGAAGTTGTTTCAGTAACATAAATGCAAAGGTATTTAGAATAGGCATTATCTAGTCCCAACCAGTGTTGTCCTGTAAGATTAAAATCCAAGTGCAGCCTGTTCAAAGGCTTTTCTCTTATCATCCAGGGATTATTACTGGCAAATTATTTGGGAATTCTTAATTATTTAAATTGACTATGTAAAGCAGTTATGTAATAAATAATTTTCTGGTCAATCTTTAATCAATAAAATGCAAACTTTTCATTATTTGCATTTCAAAATCTTCAAAATGCAGCAGGTTACTTATTCACTGTCTTTGAGTTGTTGAAACAGGTTTTTCTTGTATTTTTTGTTGTTGCCTACTGACAAAGATAGTGTTCGTTGAGAAATAACAAAATTTTTCGAAGTTGATTATTTTAGAGAAGAATAGAACCAGTCACTTCTATTCGCTATGCTATTGATGGTCTTGTTGATACTTCTTTTGCAGTCAATGGGAGACAACTCATACTTTTGTTTATGTTGTTCTCATTGGACTGGTTTCTGAGGACATTTCACATTTTTGACAATCTTGTTTGCTTTAAGGGACTGGTACTGCCATTAATATTTTCAGTGTCCATGTGGGAAAATTCATTCCATCTACTGAAATTTGACTCACAACAGCGTTAGTGATTTAATCATGATCTTTCATTGGTTTGGCTTTTCTATCAATATTGAAATCAGGCATACTTTTCTTTTAAATTTCTTCTAAATTGGTTAATCAAATGTCCATCCTCTTCTCCTTAAAAGGTGAGTGTAATACTTGACTGATTAGTTTATCTAAAACTATTATAGTCATTGCAGTGTCCCTTATTATTAAAAATTATTTCTGGATTTTAGAACATGATAGAAAGACAACCACTAATTTAAAATGAAAAAACAATTAAAATGAAAAGGAAATAAAATTAACCATTGATACACTATACTAGTCATTAAACATCCTGTTGTTTTTTAAATTGAGCATCATTCAATTCACACTAGATGGAAAATAATATTTCCAAAGTATTATATTCAAAATAGTATTGAAATTATTATGAGTCATTCAGAGTAACCCTCCTTTGAACAGGCTCCTTGGCATTGTTACAATGACTCCTGTGAGTGGCTGAAACGGAACCAATCAGAAGGCTCCTTACTAAAGTTGTGTGCCATGTTTGAATCTTTCTTTCTCTCCAACATTGGTTTTCAACAAGTAGCACATAGCTGCTCTTGGAAAAATTTCACCAACAAATCTGGAGGAACCCGGGATTGTAGTGTCTGCACCACATGAAGAAATATCTGCTGTTCAATCCTCAAGATATCCAGATGCCAAGACATCACTGCACAACAACAAGAAATCACAATACTTCAAAGAACTGTTAACAGGATGTTTCTTTTCTGTGACAAAATAAGTCTGCAAAATACCATTTTTTTTTTGCAACACCATTATTGTAAACATTTTTCCTTTTCTTCTGTTATAAAAGGTTTGAATCTCAAAAGCTTGGTTTCTGTTTTTTTCTTATGCCATGTCAGGTTACTGAATTATCCTTTTTTTCTACAGCAGTAATTACTTATCTTTTTGAACAAACTTAAACAGGTAAAATACCAACACTTTGCAAAAAAAAATATGAAGTAGCAGTTTATGTTACGAAAAACAGGGATGAGTTAATAAGGCATTTGTTTAGATATGACTCACTTGAAGAAGTTTGACAGGTGTATTATTTTGGTATCTACTAAGGACTTTGTAGCAGTTTCCTATATTCTTTTTTTCTTTCTCTTTATTACACTTGTGAAATTTAATTGCGCAAAAATCTTCTTCACTCAAAATGACCAAATTTAAAATTGCAAAAATTGTAACAGCTTTGTTGCTTAATTGTGACTCCCTTAAAAGGAAAATAACTTCAACCATAGATATGTTAGCAGAGAAGTTCTTCAAAAAACTTTACTTTGTAAATATGGACAGCCTCATAAATAAATGGTTAGCAGAGGTTGACTTAATAAATTCAAAAAATAAGTGAAGCCTGATAAAGGGCAGATATTAATATGGAAAAAGTGACCTTTTACTAGACAAATTATGAGAAATTGAATTTGTCTCTAATGTATATAGAAAAATGGCAGAAATAGAATAAAAGATTGTTTCTATCATTCACACTATAGGATTACCTCAAAATTCTAATCTGGCAAACCAAATACAATTTCAAGCGCCTGGGCCCAGACAACAGTGCACCAAATTTAGCAGCAGCGAATTCGGTAAATTTGAATTTAAAAATTTTTTTGGTTCAATTTGAGAACTGTGTTGCCTTGGTAAATTCTGAAAAAGCAAAACTGTCACTTTTGAAAGGTTTTTTAACTGGCTATACATCACAATTAATATCACTTCTTTCACTTAAAGATGTCATAGGCACCAATTTATTGAAAAGGAAATTTTTAGATATAACCTTCATTATTGATGAAATTTTCAAACAATTACAGGAGAATAACCCTAAGTATGACCCAGATTTTGTTAATGTGAAAAAATATTTGTCAGAAATTAAAGCTGACTTATCTGAAATGAAATCTTCTTACAGTTTGGATTTTTTTGAAGAGAACATACCACGCTTTGAAATAGTTAGCCTTATATTTTTTTTTTTTCAAAATTATCCCCTACTTTTCAAAAAGAATTAATTCACAAGGTTGGTAGCAATTATCCAAAAATTAACCATATTTTTGATAATTACAATGAAGTAATAAAAACCTTAATAAAAACCACTCTTAAGAAAAATAACAGCAATTCTTATGGCCAAAAAAATCTTAAGTTGTGGGAAAGGAATTATAACATGAATCACATTATTAAGTGGAGTCTATCTACACTAGAAAATGTTTTGACTAAAGCCTTCAAATTTGTTACACATTGTAAGCTTTGTAACCTAAACGGGCATTTTATGAGTCATTGTATTAAGTATTCTACTTTTGAGTTGAGATGTTCTAGATGTAAATAACTTGACTTGTGACTTATCTGTACAAGTGCTAATCATAGAAATGAAGACTGCTCTGCCCAAAATAATAAGTTACCCCATGAATGTGCAATTTGCAAATACAGAGGCCACATTAGCCCTCTTTGTAAAGAATCTTTTAAAAGTAAAAAATATTCTTCTACTAATGTGTGTATCTACACAAGCATACAACCTTTTATCTTGCCTATAGTGTCAATTACTGTATCAAAGGGAAAAAATAAATACATACTCAACTGTCTATTTGATACAGGCAGTCTAAATAAATAAAAAAATTGAGGAATCTTTCCTAACTCCTGTATAATTTGACGTTCTTAGAGTCTAAGAAAAAAAGCTTGTGAGGTTGTATTGGGTGTTGAAGTAAACAGGTAGTAGTTCCTTACGCTTACCAGTTCTTATCGATGATGATAAGAACTAGTAAGTGTAAGGAACTACAAAATGAATTTTAAGTTCAATAAGTTCAAAACCGTAACAAATAATTTAATTGACTTAAATTATAAATTAGCATTTCTGCATGAAAAAAATAATATTCATGTTCATGGCCTTTTTTATTCAATTTATGAAAAATATTGAAATGGTGGATTGCATGAAAGGATCTGTTTGGAAGTTTCCTACAGGTATTTCCCCTTTAGGAAGTACCTCCCACTTTTTATATGGGAATCAAATAACCCCAATGAAAGTTAAGGGAAAACATTCCCAGTATAACTATGATGCTATAGTTTCTGGGTAGTCCACATGCTCAGATATTGGAGTCAATTTTATAATGAACCCCATAAAAGTTACCCTGACACTTTTGTTGAAATTTTTTATGAAAGTCAAGTGGAGTGACGTTTAGAGAAAATGATTCTCTGGGCAAAAGATAATTCAATCTGTGAATAGGACAAAAGAAAAATCAAAGAATTTGAAGATTCCATTGAATATAAGTGTTATATAGGAATAAAGTGTCGTTGCTGACACTTAAGTTTGAATAAAGATCACCAGTGAGCAAACATAGGCAATCCCATTATTGAATTAAGTAGACCACGTGACCATAGAGGAACCACATATATTGGAGGTAGCGTGTGTCTAATAGAGCGACATTTCTAGTCTATCCTCTGTACTATATGGATCTATATTCTTACTTTATCCTCTATTACTATTCAGATTGCCATTCTCTACTCTATTCACTATACTATTTCTCTATTCAGATCACTATACGGATTACTATTTGAGCGCGTATTATCGAGCAAGTACTATTAGTGCAAGTGTTATTCAAGGACATCTGACACCAGTATTGTTCAACAGCATACTATAGTTGTCTCTGTGATTACAAAGTTTCTACTACAATGAGCATTACGAAAATGACAACGAGTACTCATTGACCTCAGATGAAGTGGCAACAAGTGTTTGTTGACATCACAAAAGTGGCAACAAGGATTCACAAGGATTCCTTGAACTTGTACAAGGATTCGTTCAGCAGAGTACAGCAAAATGGAAGAACTAAAACCTATCATGTTTCAAATGTTGGCACTTCAGAAGCAACAACAAGGACAATAGTTGCAGCAACAAAAATTACAACAAGAACAACATTTGCAGCAACAAAAACAACAAACTGAACAGCAATTACAATTGCAACTACAACAACAGAAGTTTTTTTAAGTTGTTTACCAAAACCATGGAAGGAAAAACTTCAGATTCATTCACTCTAGATGCTGTTTCTAATTTAATCAGCAAATTTGTATATAATCCAGGCAAAGGGATAATTTTTCCAGTTTATTATAGAAGATATGAAGGGATTTTCAAAGGGGATTGTTTGCATTGGAATGATGAAAAGAAAGTTTGTTTAAGGAACCTGTCCCCTGAAGAACATGAAAAATATGTGAATCATATTTTCCCGAATTAATCAGGAGAGATAAATTTTGATGAAATTTCTAATTCTATAAAAAATTTTTGGTGATAGGAGCTCATTATATAATACACAATAGCAATGTCTTAACTTAGTAAAGTCCGATGATGAAGATTTTGTCACTTATGCAGGATTTGTGAATCGAGAATGTGAAAAGTTGAAGTTAAATGAATTAACTCCTGATTTATTTAAATGCCTGATATTCATACAGGGTTTAACTTCTAATAAGGATGCAAAGATAAGATCCAGGATATTTGCTAAATTAGAAATGGATTCCAAATTAACTTTCCAGAAAATAGAGGAAGAATGTCAATATATTGTGAATTTAAAAATCAATATTGCAAGGATTGAGGAAAAAGAAAATTCACAGGTACATAGTGTCCGACCATCTAAGAGAAAAAGCTACAAACATTTTTCAACTCCAAACAGAACAGGAAAAAAAGACAATAAACTCAATACCTATTACTTGGCATGGTTGTGGAGGTAAGCATTTTAAAAGTGATTGTTTTTTCAAAAACAAAAAATGCTATGAATTTGGGAAATTAGGACACAAAAGTACATGATGCAGATATAAAAAACAGAGGAAAAAGAAAACATATGTGAACATGATAAATACATGGAGTAACAATAAGAAGCTTAAAAGGGAAATTAACAAGACATCTCAAAAGAGGAAATTTGTTTTTGTGCATTATTAATTAATTTGTTTGGAACAGACTGGATTGCATTGTTTAATCTTTGGGACCTTCCAATTTTATGCAACAAGATAAATGTTGTTATGACCAGTACTAATATGGAAACTGAAAAATTAAAAATTGAACTGAAAAAAAGTTTTCCAGAAGTTTTCTCAGAAAGTCTAGGGACATGCATGAAAACAAAAGCTAAGTTTGAGTTAAAAGACAATGTAACACCAGCATTTAAGCCAAAAAGGAGTGTATCTTTTGCAGCCTTAGGTCCAATTAATAATGAATTGGACAGACTGGAAAAATTAGGTGTGATCTCAAAAGTAGACTATTCCAAATGGGCATCACAAATAGTCTATGTTAAAAAAAGAAATAATAAAATCTGCATATATGCTGATTTTTTAATGGGGTTAAATAAAAGTTTAAAACAACATAACTACCTGTTACCAAGTCCAGAGGAAATTTTTACCAAACTGAATGGAGGTAAATTCTTTTCTAAATTGGACCTGTCAGATGCTTATGTACAAGTACTAGTAGATGAAGAGTGCTCAAAATTATTAACAGTTAACACCCATAGAGGATTATACAAATCCAACTAACTTCATTTCGGTATAAAGGTAGCACCAAGCATATTCCAACAGATAATGGATACCATGCTTGCCGGTTTGGATCATGCTCAAGCATATTTGGATGACGTACTTATTAAAAGTAAGACCTGAAAGCAACAATGGAAGATGTAGAAAAAAGTCTTTGAGAGAATCAAAGAATATGGTTTTAAGATCAGTGAAGGAAAATGTGAATTGTTTTTGTCTAGACTTAAATATTTAGGACAAATTATTGATAAAAACAATAGATGACCGGATTCTTCAAGAGTGAACACAATAAAGGACATGCCTGCTTCAACAAATGTAACAAAGTTAAAAGCATTTTTAGGGTTTGCTAATTACTATTATATATATATATATATATATATATATATATATATATATATATATATACCAAACATGCATGAATTAAGAGAACCCTTGAATAACCTCCTAAAGAAAGATTTGAAATAGAATTGGACAGATAAATGTCAAAGTGCTTTTGAAAAGATCAAGAAAGTCTTAACATCGGATTTGTCATTTAAAAATTGTGGTTGCATCAGATGCAAGTGATTTGGGTATTGGAGTAGTGATACTACACAAATATGAGAATGGAACAACTAAACCAATAGGTCATGCTTCAAGATCATTGAAGGCAGCTGAAATAAGTTACAGCTAGATTGAAAAGGAAACATTGGCAATCATATTGTCTATGAAAAAGTTTCACAAATTCACACATGGTAAAGAATTCATACTACAGACAGACCATCGTCCATTATTGTCCACATGTAAATCAAAAAAGGGATGTTCCTATACATACAGCAAATAGACTGCAATGCTGGGGAAATATCCTATTGAACTATAATTATAAAATGAAATTTCTACCATCCCAAAAATTAAGTCATGCAGACAGATTATCTAGACTAATACCAAGATTCTGTGAACCACTTGAAGACACAATAATTGCAGAGATAAGGGCCGAAAATTAAATTTATAATGTATTATACAATACTGTAAGAGAACTACCCATAACATTAGAGGAAATAAGAATTAAGTTGGAAAAAGATGACTTTATAATGAAAATAAAGAAGCAATTAAGATTTAAAGAAAAAATATCACCAGAAATAATACATCTTCATTATGTAATAATGTACTTATGTACACAGAAAGAATTTTGATACCAGCATCATTGCAAAAACAAATGTTAAAAGAATTTCATGTTGAACATCCAGGAATTTCTAGAATGAAATCTTTAATGAGGTGTTATATTTACTGGCCAAAAATGGATCAAAATATCAAACATTTAGTGAAATCATGCAGCAGTCACCACTTATCAAAGTTCAACCTTGGGCAAAAAAACAACATTTTATGGTCCAGAATACATATAGACTTCACAGGACCGTTAAAGGGAGCATACTATCTAGTGGTAGTCTACAGTTACATTATATGGGCAGAAATATTAAAATGTAGAAGACTGATTACTATCCTTCACAAGATTTTTACAAGGTTTAGTGTTCCTGATTCTATCATTTTAGACAATGGGACTCAATTCACATATAGTGAATTTAAGTTTTTTGCAAATCATTAGCAATAGAACATATTACAACTCCCCCTTATCACTGAAGATCAAACAGACAAACAGAATGGTTTGTCAATACAGTTAAAAGAGCATTAAAAATGTCAGAAGGAGAGGAGTCAGATGAAATAATGCTACAACAATTTTTCAGTGTTTACAAAATAACACCAAACCCGAACACTGTGGCTGGAATGTCGCCTGCAGTGTTGATGTTTGCCAGGAAGATTAAGTTGGTATTTAACAAATTACTACTAGAATGAAAGACGAGAACATCAAGGAATCAAAATAATATAAATAAATATTTTCAACCTGGTGAAAATGTACCAATGTGGCAAAGAATTCTGGGAAGATGGTGTTATAAAAAAACAGGTCGGCAAAATGACATACATGGTACAGGGACAAAGGTGGGAACATAAGTGACACCTTAATCAGTTAAAATGGAGATTCACTGATTTAGTAAGTCCACAAAAAGAGGTACCGATGGAAATATTGTATGACATGCTTGACGTACCCACACCACCAGAAATTAGTGAACCAGGGAGGTACACTAAAAGAAAAAGAACGGCAACGGAACATTTGAATATTTAACTGAAGCTGAAGAAAAATAGACTGCAGAGGAAGTCATCTCAAAGGGGAGGTGTTATATAGAAATAAAGTGTCACTGCTGAGACTTGAGTTTGAACATAGATGGCCAGTGAACGAATACAGGTGATCCCATTATTGAATTAAGTAGACCATGTGACCATAGAGGATATTCATATATAGTAGATAGCATGTGTCTAATTGATCACCATTTCTAGTCTATCCTCTATACTATATGGATCTGTATTCCTAATCTGTCCTCTATTACTATTCAGATCACTATCCTTTACTCTATTCACTATATGGATTTCCTTTTGAGTGAGTATTATTGAGTGCAAGAGCTATTCGAAGGCATCTGACACCAGTAGTTCTCAATGGTGTTACTATAGTTTTATCTGTCATTACAAAGTCTCTACTACAACGAGCATTATGAAAGTGACAACGAGTATTCATTGACCTCAGAAGAAGTGGCAACGAGTGTTCATTGACATCACAAAAATAAGAATAATGCTTATCACATTGAGCTCCCTTTCATGAGGATAAAATCAAGTCTGTGTCTTCTAACCACCGAGTAGTTCTTCCGTTTTAAACAGAGTTGCTGAGAAACTCAAGCAACAGAACTTACTTAAAGATTATGCGGAGATATTTCAACATGAGCATGAAGGTATTATCAAATGTTTTGAAGCAGTGCCCAAAAATTTTGCTAATCATATTTGGATACCTCATAGGCCTGTCATTAAAACTGAGGAGCAAACTAGAACAAAAATTAGACCTATTTTTAACTGCTCTCTAAAAACTAAGGGGAAATACTCCCTAAATGAAGCAGCCTGTCCAGGTATCAATTTAATGGGAGATATGCTACAGTTACTGCTATTATTTAAATCAAATATGTCATGCTAGCAGACATACTTAAGGCCTTTCTCATGGTAAAGATTAGATTACTTGAAGACCTTAACAGATTTTGTTTCTTTATTAAAGAAGGAGATAAGCTTGTTTGTTTTAGATATACAACCTTTATTTTTGGTTTTAATGCTAGTCACTTCATCTTAAATTACAAACAAGTTTCCCTGATGATAGTTGTACTGACATGTTAAAGAAAAATTTCTATGTTGACAATTTGATTAAAACAGGTAATTCTGTTGATAATTTATCAAAACTATATACAGTAGCTAATGAACATATACAAAACGTAATACAATACAAACTATGAAAGACTTAAATCCCAAATGATAAATGATCAAAATTTTGTAGAACATGGTTGTGAGCTCAAAAATGTTTAGTATTCTACTCTAGAAGACAGACTTCAGATTTCTCTATTGACCATGCTGTTAATACCAAATGGCAAATATTACCACAGACTGCTAGGGTTTTCAACCAACTGTCTTTGTGTTTACCTGTTACTACCAGGGTTAAAATGCTTTTGAGAGATTTGAGGTCTCAAAGATTGGACTGGGATGATGATGTATCAGGAGAATTTCAGGCTATATGGTCTGCCTTATCAAGCAACCAAGCCAAGCTTGATTCCTTAACATTCCCTAGATGTGTAATCGGTGAGGACAGTCCTGCTGATTTATACATATTTAGTGATGCCTCTAAGGAGGCTTACAGGTTTTCAGCTTATAGTGTACAAAACAGTCCTACTTGGTATTGGCAAAAGCTAAAGTGGCACCTATGAGTTTACCTACGCTGAAATTACTAGCCATATTTTTGGCTATCAAGTGTTTGTTACCATTATTAAATGCTTACTCCTGAATTACGCACAAGTTGTGTTGTCATGGCTATTGTCTGACAAAATTAAAACCAAAATCAATTTGTGAAGAATAGACTCAAGGACATTCATCTAATGATTGGAGAACTGAAAGAAATAAGTTTTGTCAGTAAAATTTAAATATGTTCATACTGAACAAAACCCAGCTGACTTACTCACAAGGGAGATAACCTTGGAAAAATTTTGGCAAATGTAGATCTTTGGACATCGGGACATGAATGGCTCAGTGGAAGTCCTATTAAGTGAGCTTTAGTGTTTAAGTTCGAGGAATAAACCATTGTGCAATCAACTTCATTAAATTGTACCATAACTATAACTTGGATTTTAATAAATTAATTAATGCAACAGCTAATATATTTAGGATCCAAAATAGATTAAAACACAGACCAGTCAATGTGCAAAAACTTTATTTGTTTAAGGTAATGCAACAACAAATCTTTGCCTGAAGAAATTGCTTACATTCAATACCCCCAAGGTAAAAAAAGTATCTGAATTAGTAACAAATTTGAACTTATTTATAAACCAAAGAGGAGGGAGGGTAATCAGAGCTAAAGGTAGAATAGGTAAAAGAAATATCTTCACAATCCTCAGGAAGTCTGGACACTGAGACATCACTGCCACTGACATAATGACAAGAAATCACAAGACCTCAAAGAACAGTTAACAGGATGCTTCTTTTAAAGATAAGTTTGCAATATACCATTTTTTTTGTAACACCATTATTGTAAACCTTCTTCCTTTCTCTTTTTTTCTGTTATACTCATAAAAGTTTGAATCTCAAAGGCTTGGTTTTGTTCTTTTTCTCATGCTGTGTCACACCACTGAATTATCCTTTTTTTCTACACCGGTAATTACTTATCTTTGGAACAAACTTAAATGGGTGAAATACCAAAAATAAATCAAAACAAGCTTTCATAAAATCAAAAAGAATTTCTGCAACAACTGATGTATGAAACAACAGGCACCTTGGTATTTATTTCTAAAATACTTTAAATATAATACCAAAGAAAATATAGTACAGAGACAAAAGAAAGAAGCTTGTGCTAGACTTACGTTCGCTTTAAAAAAATGAACATTCTTCTTTGAATTTTTCATGTAAGTTACTTTGAATATATCTGTTCTCATACTTTCTTTTGCAAATGCTACAACAATGTGTTCATCTTCCTTCTATGTTAAGAATATAACACATTTAAAACATTAAACTTTAATTGTATGGTTTTTCTGGAATTAGCTCACCTTTTTCAAGACTTCCAATATTTGTCTTTAAGATGTCTTTGTCTTTGTCCACTTCAAGTTTAGAATCTTCCAGGCTCTTCAATTTTCTGGTAAGATTATCTTTTGCCTTTGTCAGACGATCATTCTCACGCTTTAAACTGGCTATTTCATCTTCTCTTTTCTGCACAAATAAGGTAAGTTTTTCTATAAACATGTTACACATTGAATTGTTAGACTTTATTTCACCCCAAAATGTCGCACTTTTTACAATATTTAATTTTAAAATCTTATTTCCCAACATTAT
Source organism: Acanthosepion pharaonis (assembly GCA_903632075.3). Classification (NCBI taxonomy): domain Eukaryota; kingdom Metazoa; phylum Mollusca; class Cephalopoda; order Sepiida; family Sepiidae; genus Acanthosepion; species Acanthosepion pharaonis. Next base: position 27,117 of record CAHIKZ030001423.1, on the reverse strand, counting down.
GATTCACTACATAATTTGTATAATAATCTTTACCAAGGAGCTGTTTTATACTTTCATTTTTGATGTTTTAAGTTCAAATATTAAATTGAACAGAAATCAAGATTATTATATTGAATTTTGTTCTTTATATTAATTTAATATTTGAACTTTATGTTAGACATAAAGATTTAATAGAATTATCAGTTCATCAATTCTATTGCACTCTCAGAGAACTACATATTTATGTGCCATGAAAATTTACTAAGTTTACTCAAGTAAGGTATATCAAATAATTCTACCAAGCCAACAGGTAATTATTTTCAAATGTCTCCCACAATCTTTCATAGACATTTAGCATACACATACTATAAGAAAATCTCTCAGTACACACCTTCATTCACTCCTCTTGTATTTTTTTCATTTATTTTTGTTCAGGTAATAAAATATATTGAGATTAGTTGTACATCATTGTTCGTATATTCATTCTTACTATCATGTTTGAAGAAAATCCAATGCACTGAATGTCATATCAATCAATATCACCTAATATTCCTCAACAGGTGTCTTTGTTAATATGAAAAATCACATTCCACACAGACATAAAACATTCACAATTTTCTTTATATTTCTTGTAAACATTTAAATTCAAATTTCCAGATTTCAGTTTTGGTATTTCCTAAATCAAAATATACATTTTGACTATATCAAGTAAAAGCAAAATATTATATACAGAACAGCCATGTTTGTGTGTGTGAATAGCACCAGTAAAATTCAGACAGGAGTTTTTTGCTCAGGACAGCCATCATAATAACCATCATCATCATTGGAAAGTTTAAATGTTTAAAAGATGTGAAGAATCATAAAATATCAAAAAGATAAAATTACCTTTAGTTCTTGAGTGTTGTAAACAATTTCATGGTTCATTTGTTCTGCAATGTCCAATTGATTTTTGTAGTCCATCTCTGCTTTGTGAAGTTTAGTCTCTAGTGCCTTGTTATCTCGCACATTTCTTTCCAAAGTCATCTGTCAGTATAAAGGAGTATTTTAAACTATAATACCTAACAAATGTTATTTCCAAATATTTTCTTAACTGATTAGAACAATTCTACTTTATTAAAAAGTTATTTTAATGCTTCTTGTTATGAAAATATTATGAATTTATTTTTATTTTAGAAACATTAAATACAACTTCTTTTTTAAAAATTTCTTTAGAATGAATTCCTGTTTCAAATTTCCTTAAATTTATACAAATGTTTGCCTTCTTTACTTGCTAACAGAAAGAAAATATCTTTTAATCATGGACAACCATTAACGCTGAGATAACCCCAAAAAGGTGTTTGTATTTCTTTTCAGCTTTCATATTTCATTCATTTTAACCATTAATATTGAGTAAAAGAAGATTAACCAAGAAAGATTAAATTGATTTTTTTAGTATTTCCAGTAATTTGATACAAAATGATAATCATGGACGACTGCCAAATATTAAAAATGATCAGAAAATTGAATCCAAAGAAACCTTTAATCTTACATGCTTTACTATATACAGTCTTTTAGTGACAAATAGGCCCACTTTTACTCACTTTCATTTCTTCCAAGTTATTTTCTCTATCCATCACCTCCATTTTGTATTTCTCCTTCTGACTCTGAACAGACCTCAATTCATTAGTGATATTCTCCAGTTCTTCTTCTATCTGTTTCATTTCACGTTCCATTTTGTCTTTTTTGCGTGCTTCACGCTGAGATTCAGATTTACGCATTTGAATATCATGCTGAAGCTGCAAAAAGAAAATACTTTTCAAATTCAGATACTTTTTCAAGTAACAAAATAATATTGATAACTTGATTTTTATCACACTATACATCTGGATATTCATCAACAAATGAACTAAATGCTAATGGGCATTGTCAGCTGTTATATTCTGAAGTTTGTAAAATGGAAATCATTATTTTTTTACTGATGAATAACCAAAGAGAAAAAAATTATCAATATAATTTTGTTAGTGCATTCATATGTGCAAGTACTGTGTTAAAATGATATCTAGATATGACACTTTAAAGCATATTTGCTTATTGTCAAAAAATAAATTTACAGCAATTAATTCAGTAAATTAAACAGCTGTATTCTTTATGCCTCTCAGTTGCATAGATCTTAAAGAATCACAAAATTATAACAGTTTACCAAATTTCCTCCATAATATGTCTGCCACATAAATTAATGTATTTTTATTCTAATATGAAACTCACTAAAATCAAAGTCAGTTTTCCTCTTTTTTTCTATTTTATTCATGCATATTCATTTGGTAAATAGATATCATGTGTGATAAGTATGAAATATCTTTACTTTAAAAATTATGTAATAGAATATATATCATTTATTTCAGTTTTTATCTTAATTTTTCAACATTTTTTTCAATATTTGTATAAGACAATCAAAAAGATTCTAATTCATATTTACAAATTTCATTTTCTTTAAAGTCACAATTTTTATCAATTTGTAGATGCTGGATGATTTATAGTCACTAACAAGTTTTAAGACACACTGTTTTATGACAAGGATTTTCCTTCCATTTACATAAGTCAGAAAAGAATTAACCAGTGATAAACAAAGAAAGAGGTATAAATACAAGTTACAAAATAAAATTTCCACATTTACCTTGATAAATTCCTTTTTAATTATCTGCCTATATTTCTGAGATGAGATATTATGATTACTTGCATTATTTACATTACTGGGATTGTTAACCTCACCTTTATTGTCATACTCACAACGTTTTGGTCATTGTATACTCTGGCCTTCTTCAGGTGATTGGAATTTTGAACCGAAATCTTGATAAAGACATTGGTTAGATCCAGTGACTAGACCCAAAGAATTGTTAGTTCAATACCAGGCCACAGCAGTGGTGAACCAAAACTTAGAGAGTTGAGTTAAACTGAGACATCTGGAAGAGGCATGGCACGTGGAACTAAAACAATCTACCGCAGCTAATCACTCTCTGTAATCACAATCTCTTATACTTGAAAAGATAATACAAGAACTTTATCTACAACTTTCTTAAAAATGAAATGCAACTGATTATACAACCTCTGTAATTTTATCTTCTGCTTCTTCCAATTTAACTTCCAGTTCCTGCTTGGCTTGGGACAATTTGGTCTGTTCAGCACGCAGAGAAGAAATATCTGTGATAAGCTCATCATGTTCACTCATGATACCATCCTTAACAACTTGAACATTTTGTAGGCTAGAAAAGAATTTTTCTTGTTAACAGTTCCATAATGACTTGGAAGATTATAAGTATGTTCCTCTTATTCTTGTCCACACAAAATGAGAATACTTGACATCAATTTCTTATATTCAAGGTCATATTTATACAATACCCAATGTGTATCAAGCAATGTTTCAGCACTTTTGTAAATCCAAATCCTCACATTTTGAATTTTTTATCAGAAGGATCAAATACTTACATTTCTGGAACAAACATCAAAATCAGTTCACTAATCACTGAAGGTTTACAGTATGAAAAAAAAGGATTGGAAATTTGTGTAAATGAAATGAAAGAAAAATATTGTTTGCTTATTTTTTCATTGTGTTGACTTTAAATATTTGTTATAGAAAATTTTTAAAATAATACAATCTATGTGCTTCTTTGAATTGTAAAAAATAAAATGTTATTATGCCAAAACACTTCACATTTTTCATACAAGAAAGCAAGAGAAAATGTTTCAAATTTGATAAAATACAAGTTTGGAAAATGGAGTGAAAAAGAAAAATGTTGCAGCTACTTGACCATTACTTACTTCATTTCAAGCAAACTTAATAAAAAGAAAAACTTAATAAAAAGAAAACTGTAATAGTCATTGTTTTTTTGTTTTTTTCATTGTGAAGAATATATTTGGGTAGAAAATTTTATGTGCAAAATAGAATATTTTTTCTTTTCAAAAAAAGAAATTTTCATCTACTGATGTAAAGGAATTTAATTACTAATTCTTTCAAGTCATACACTCAAGATATTTTTAATTAACAAGATCGAAGGCCAATAATTTTTAAAGTACTTCTACTTAAGCTTAACTTCAACATAGAAGCTTAATTTTTATATAAATATTATTTTATGAAAAATTAACCAAAAATTGTAATTTTTTCCTTTTCCAAATATATATATAAAAAAAGATATTCCATTTAAGAACTACTTTTGATGCCAACTTCCAAAGTAAACAAGCATCAAATTTGTCTAATTTATTTTTTACCTTTCATCCTGTGTCATGCTCAAACCCTCTCCTTGTTGCACCAAACGACTCAGATTTCCAATTTCAACCTTCAGTGACTCAACTGTCTCTTTGTAACGTTTTTCTTTTTCTTGGTTTTGATCCAAAAGTTTCCAGGCCTTTTCAACTTCCTGTCAAATAGAAGACTATGCTATAAAACTATAGCCAAATAAAATCACAGATAAATGCTCATCAGTTTGAACTGCTCACTGTGTAAAATATCAAGTTACAATTTATTTTATACAGAAAGTCTAGTCAAATAAGAGTAAAAACAAATAAAAAAAACTTTTGACATACATATATATGTAAAATCTTTTGTGTGCAACCACAAAATCTTTTTGTGGAAACAAATTGGGGTGGGGTGGGGGAGAAATAAAAATACATTTACAATTCTTTTAAATTTATACTCTAAAAACATAAATGTATAAGAAAAAACAATATTTTAAATCTGATGCCTCTTGTTACTAAGTTGCTGTTGGTTTGTGAGCATATAACTGTATATTGATGGAATTACTCATGCTCTAATTATGTAGGAGCAGTTGAGAAAATACTGTTTAAAGTGTGAAAGGATAATTTTCTCTGATACTCAGTATTATGAATTTTACATTTACTTTCATAAAATAATTAGAATTGATTAAAATACCAACTATTAATATGATTTCTAGTATTTTTACATATGATTAAGTAAGGATTATTTCATTATGTATATGTCTACACATACTGTGAGAAAGATTCTTTTTACTTAATCTAAATCTAGTCTAATCCAATTCAAACGACAATCATTCTAAGCAGAAAATTACTTCAATAAGTGCTAGAAATTAGAAACTGAGTAATTAATAAGTCTTTGAATTTGATAGGCTTATTTAGTTATTTTCAATGAAGGCAATAGAACTAAAAGGAAACTGATTGAAATGATGTGCAAGTTTATATCTTCTTGTAGATAAGAAGGAAAATCAATAGGAAATTCCACAAAAGCGTTTCTCTTTATTTCTTTTTTCACCTGTTTAAGTGATGTAATCATTGTCTTATCTTCCTCCGAAAGGGTCATCAGTTGGGTAACTTTGGTACCATGGGTCACCATCTCAGCATTCAGCTCTCGGCATTTTTGCATCAACCGTTTTTCATTTTCATGTGATTTTTTGAGGGCTTTATGCAGTTTTTCATATTCCACATGGAATTTTTCCAGAGTATTATCACCCATAAGCTCTTGGATAACCTGTATAATAAATATAAATCAGAAAAAAATAAAAAAAAACAATAGAATATTTTCAAGATAAAAATAAGAAGTAGTGAAAAGAAAATTAATTCTGGAGATAGAAACAACAGATAAATGTTCTGCTTTAAAAAAAAAAAATTATGATGTCTGATGAATTTTTAAACTAAACTTTATTTGTATCGACTATGAATAGAGTGATTAGAAATTTACATGCTATTATTTAGTTCTATTCTTACTCATAGTACTTCTTCACACTAGGAGGTTTCAAAATTGAAATTTTGTATACTTAATCTTCATTAACTTTATAAGGCATACATTAACCAAATTCTTTAAACCAACTTTCGATTTTACAATTTCCATCCATTTTGACTAAAAGTTAGCCAATAATAAATTATATTTTTTATATGAATTAAATTTTACACTTTGAATCAAATATCTCTTGCTCTACATAATTTTCTTCAGATTTTTCATTTTTCATATGGAAATATACTAAAATGCATCATTTTTTTTATATGATGTTTTTCTTATAGAAATATACACAAATGAATATTTTTCTCCAGATTTCATTTTTCATTTAGAAATATGCAAAATGCATAAATTTTTTCAGATTTTCTTTTTCATTTAGAAGTACACAAAAATGCACCATTTTCTTCAGATTATCTCTTTTATATATATGTAAAAATGTTATATTTTCCTCAGATTCCTTTTTTGTATAGAAATAGGCAAGTATGCTTCATTTTCTTAACATGTATTTTTATATATAAATATGCACAAATGTGTCTTTTTCTTCAAATTTCGTTTTTCATTTAGAAATGCAAAAAATAAATAATTTTCTTCAGATTTAGTCTTTTGAATTCAGAAATATATTGAAAAGCTTCATTTTTTTTCAGATTTTGCATTTTTATATAGAAATATGCATAAATGCATTATTCAGATTTTGCCATTTGTATAACAGAGATATGGAAAATGATTCCTTTTTCTTTAGATTTTGCAATTTCATATAGAAAATGCAAAAATGCTTCATTTTATTAAGATGTATTTTTTGTATAGAAATATGTAAAATGTGTCATTTTTCTTCAGATTTTGTCTTTTTAATTTAGAAATATGCAAAAATGCATCATTATTATAAGATTTAGTTTTTTTCATATATATATATTCACTTATGCTTCATTTCCGTTAGATTTTGTCTTTTTATATGGAAATAACTGCAAGTGCATCTTTTTCTTCCGATTTAAACATTTTCATTTAAAAAGTTGCAAAATTGCATTATTTGTTTCAGATTTTGTCATTTTCAGAAAGAAATATACAAAAATGAGTAATTTTCTTCAGAGTTTGCTTTTTTTATATAGAAGTGCACAAAATGTGACTTCAAATTTTTTGGGGAAATATCCAAAAATGCTTTATTTACTTAAGGTATTCCTTTTCATATAAAAATATGCATGAATGTTTCATTTTCTTGAGATTTTCTCTTTTCTATGTAGATTTATGCTTAGATGCTTCATTTTCTTTGGACATTGTCTTTTTTACAGAATTGTGTAAAAATACATCTTTTTCTTTAGATTTTGTCTTTTTTATTTGAACATATCCAAAAATGCTTCATTTTCTTAAGATATTGCTTTTTATATAGGAATATGCATAAATGAGTCATTTTCTTCAGACTTTGTCATTTACATTTAGAAATATGCTGAAATGATTCATTTTCTTCTCATTTTTATCATTTTCATTTTCTTTACATTTTGTTTTTATAATAATGACGCAAAAATGCGTCATTATTATAAAATTTAGTCTTTTCATATAAACTTGCAAATATCTTTATTTTTATCAGATTTTGTCATTTTATACAGAAATATGTGCAAGTGCATCTTTTTCTTCAGATGTAAACATTTTCATTTAAAAAGTTCAAATTGCTTAATTTGTTTCAAATTTTCTCATTTTATTTAGAAATATTGTTTCAGATTTTGTCATTTTCAGAAAGAAATATACAAAAAGGAATCATTTTCTTCAAATTTTGCCTTTTTATATAAATGTACAAAAAATACGATTTTTCTTCAGATTGTGTTTTTTTCATTTAGAAATTTTCCAAAAAGTACTTTTCTTCAAATTTTGACTTTTTCATTTAGAAATATACAAAAATGTGTCATTGTCACCACATTTTGCCTTTTTGTATAAAAATATGCACAAATGCATCTTTTTCTTCAGATATGTATTTTGGAAATATCCAAAATCATTTTCTTGAGATATTTCTTTTTTGTATACAAATATGGAGAAATGTGTCATTTTCTTCAGAATGTCATTTGCATTTAGATATATGCTGAAATTATTCATTTTTTCACACTTTGGTTTTTTTTTTTAGATAGAAATATGCAAAAATACTTTTTTCTTAAAATTTTACATTTTATTTAGAAAAATGCATCATTTCCTACAAATTGTTTCTTTTTCATTTGGAAATATCCAAAAATACAACACCCCCTTAAGATCTTGCATTTTATATAGAAATATGCTGAAATGATTTGTTTTCTTCAGACTTTGCCTTTTTCACTTAGAAATATAAGAAAATGCATTATTTCCCTCAAATTATGTCTTTTCCAAATAGAAATATGTAAAAATACTTCTTTTTCTCAGATTTTGTCTATTTCATATAGAAATATTCAATAATGCTATATTTTCTTCAGATTTTGTGTTTTTATATAGAAATATGTGCAAATATATGATGACAAAAACTGAGGGAAAGATGCATTTGTGCATATTTCTATATAAAAATATATATGGACAAGAAAAAATCTGATGAAAAAGATGCATTTTTATAAATATGTAAATATTTGTTGTATATCTATATAAAAAGACAACAAAAAATGAAGTTGTTTGCATAATTCTATATGAAATGATAACATCTGAAAAAATAAACAGAACAAAAAATGACAAATTTTTGAGTATTTCATTATAAAAAGACAAAATCCAAAGAAAATGAAGCATTTTTGCATATGAAAAAACAAAATCTGATGAAAATGACACATTTTTGCATATTTGATTATGACAAAGGCACAATCTGAAAAAATTGTTACATTTTTGCATATTCCTATATAATAAAATTCTTAAGAAAAAAACGCATTTTTCACATTTCTGTATTAAAAAGAACAAAAATGACAAATGTTTGAGTATTTCAATATTTTTTATATTGAAATACTCAAAAATTCATCATTTTCTTGTTTTGTTATTTTTCATATAGAAATGTGCACATACCACAAGTCCGAAGAAAATGGCGAATTTTTGAAAAAAATAAAATCTGACAAATTATGAAGCATTTCTGATGAATATGAAGCATTTTTCCATATATCTATATGAGAAAGAAAAATCTGAAGCAAAAGACGCATTTTTGCATATTTCTATGTGAAAGGCAAAATCTGAAAAAAAATGCATGCTTCATTTTTTTCAGAGTTTCTTATTTATTGAGAGCTATGCACAAGTGTCGTTTTCTTCATGTTTAGTCTTTTTCATATAGAAATATACAAAAATGCGTCTTTTTCAGATTTTTTTGCATTTTTGTGCTTTCTTTTTATATAGAAATATGCATAAATTCTCTTCCGATTTTGTAATTTTTGTTGCAGTTTTTTGTGTATATATATATATATATATATATATAACTAGTGAGCCAGTCAAAATGACTTGACTCACTTTATAGTCCACCAATAGAAGTTTAACCAATCAGAAGACGTAGAATTTTCAATCCATCGTGTATAAAGGCGGCCATTTTGTTCACTCTACCCGAATGCCCAGTCCAGCTTGTCAGGCGAAGAGAAACAGAAGAACGAACTATGCTCTGCTACTTTTACCAAAATATCCACTGCTAACCTGAACAACGCTTTCCTACTGTCTTCGAAATATTCACTGCTAACCTCTGGATTCTATACTCGAAGACGACCGTCATCATGAACAACAATTTTCATTTAGAAAAGTGGAAATACATCATTTACTACAGATTTTGTCTTGAAAATACATGTTTCTAAACATACTGAAATGCTTCATTTTCTTCAGATTTAGTCTTTTTTATAAAGAAATATGAAAATATGCTACATTTTCTTTTGATTTAGTTTTTTTTATTTAGAAAGATGCAAAAATGTTTTACTTTCTCAGGTTTTGTCTTTTCCATTTAGAATCATGCACAATTCTGTCTTTTTCTTCAGACCCTGGCTTTTTTATAATGAAATGTAGAAAATTGCTTAATTTTCTTCAGATGTTGACTTCTTATATATAAATATCCAAAAATTTGTCTTTTCTATATATGCAAAAACACAGATTCAAATTTTGTCTTTTTTCATGTAGAAATATGCGAAAATGCTTTATTTTCATCAGATTTTGTCTTTTGTATTTACAAATATGCTGCATTTTCTTCGGATTTTGCTTTTTATATGTAAAAATGTTTCATTTTCTTCTGATTTTGCTTTCTTATGTACAAATATGCAAAAATGCCTAATTTTCTTCAGATTTTTTCTTTTTATATATGGATATGTGCAAAAATGATTCATTTCTTCAGTTTTTGTCTTTTTCATATATAGAAATATGCAAAAATGCTTAATTTTTCTGCCTCTTTTCCCTTTTCATATAGAAATATGGAAGAATTTGTCATTTTATTCTGATTAAGTCTTTTCCATGTAGAAATATGCGAAATGCGTCATTTTCTTCAGATTTTGTCTTTTCCATATAGAAATATACAAAAATGATTGATTTTCTTCAGATTTTGCTCTTTTACACTTAGAAATAAACAAAAATGCGTTTTTTTCTTCAGATTTTTTTTTCTATAAAAATATATGGAAATGCTTCTTTTTCTTCAGATTTTGCCTTTTTATATAGAAATATGCACAAATGCGTTTTTTCTTCACATTGTCTTTTTCACATAGAAATATGAAAAATTCTTCATCTTCTTTAGCTTTTGTCTTTTTCTTCAACTGAAGAAGGCAATTGACATTGCATTTAAATTTTTCAAGATTGTAATTATCCAAGAAGCAATCAACGGAAGGGAGTTCCACTGTTGTGAATTGCAAAAAAACAAATGGTGGAAGTGATGGTTACATTCACTTCAATACTAAAAGAGTGGGAGCTAGACGCCAAGCTAGTAGCACGCTTAAATTCCTGTAGTCGGGACACCAGGGGAAAAAGCTCGTCAGAGCAGTTGCCATGCAAATATTTGTAGAAAAGGGAAGCCATATCACATCTGTGAGAAAGTGAATGAAGTTGTAGTATTCAATGCAAAGCTGAATGGTAGATTTGTAAATGTGCAAGATAGACACTAACGAGAAAAATCTTCTGGCACGACACAATGAACCAACCTTCCTTGCAGTAGATGTTCAATGTAGTTGTTCCACATCAAGTCAGTTGAAAACGTGAGGCCAAGAAGATGATTAAAGCCTCAAATACTTTGCCGAAAAGCGGTAGAAGACTAATAGGGCGATTGTTAGAGGGGTTAGAATGTTCTCCAGAGTTCTTAAAAACAGGAACTACAGAGGACTTCCAACAAGCTGGAAAGTAGGAAACAGCAAAGCAATAGTTGTAGAGTTTGGAGAGAACTGGAGCCAGCTCAAGGCCACATTTCTTTAGGACAACGGCTGTTATCCCACCACCTCCACTTGCCTCATGGGAGTCTAATTTAGAAATGATGTCTGAGACCAGTGACAGGGTTATGCACATATCGCACAATACAGCCTCAGTTCTAATGGGGAAATCAAGCATGGGTACTCCAAAGGAATTTAGCGTTGAGTTGGAAGAATTTCTGAGTGAAGCATTCAACCTTATCCACTGTAGATGTCAGGACTACAAATTGATTGAATAGAAGAGGGATTGAGGATTTGCTGTTGTTCAGCACACTCTTGCAGAGCTATCAATAATCTATAGAACTGAATTTGTGAAATGCTATAAGTTGTTTCATTCTATCAGTGAACAGTAACTTTGCTTCATTGAAGAGATGCTTCCACTCATTCTGAGCAGAGACAAAGAGATGTCTTTTGCAATCAGAAGAGACGTCTGTCACCAGAAGAAGGGCTATAGCGGCCAAGCATGCAGGTAAGAACCAAGGAAACGAACGTGATTTAACTTGGTATTTCCTTGCTAGATGGACTAAAAGTATCGACTGGCTTTCACCCAGAAGGAGACATCAGACACGCATTTTTGAACAGGATGATTAAAAACATCATTCTAAGTGACGTCACGAAGAAAATCATGGAACAAAACCCAATCTGCTCATTGATAATAGGAAGACATTCTGTTGGAAGGAGATTCTTGGCTGGTGGGGGAGATGGAAATGTTTACAGACACTACCGGATGATCAGAGTTGCCAAGACAGGAATAGAGGTAAAAAGAGATCGAGAAGAGAAGCGTATCCATCAGGGTTACTGGGAAAATGCTTGTGAGAGATTAGGAAGTTAAGGGTTTGGATGACAACTAATTCAGTGACAGAGTATTTAAGCTACCTGATATGGTGGGAATTATGTTTGCAAACAGGTGTAGGGAGATGGCCTTGTCTATATTATCAGAAATACTATCTAGCACGCAAAAGTCATGAGAGGAATGGGAACAGTAGAGGAAGCAATGATAGCCAAGTTAAGTAGAGAGTAATGGGAATGATTCAAGAAAGAGTTTCCTAGCTAGTGGGAAATGTTTGCAGATATAAACTATCAGACCATGCATGTGGATTTTAGAGCCCTTTCTAAGGAGAGGATGGTCACCAGGAATCAAGAAATCAGAGGAGGGATTGAAAAGTTATGATTAGTTTTGCATAGAGCTAGGATGTCTGGAGACTTTTTGAAGAGGAATGATTCTGCACTGTAGAATACCACAAATTTTGGAGAAAGAAAGGTTAAGGTGATTTTTGTTGAGCTGGTTTAGGTTTATATCTTTGGTTGTTTATAGACATGATGTGTTATATTTTGGTAAGGAAAGGCCTAGGGTAGTAGTTTACAAAAATGCATATTTTTCATCAGATTTTGTCTTTTCCATATAGATATATGCAAAAATGATTCATTTTCTTCAGATTTTGTGTTTTTATACAGAAATATGCACAAATGCATCTTTTTCTTCAAACTTTTTTCGTACAGAAATATGCAAAAATGTTTTTAAAAGACAAAATTTGAAGAAAAGGCAACATTTTTACATATTTTGATATTTTGGAGTTTTCCAATATAAATGTCTTATTTTAATCAACATTGCTTGCATGACATTGTCATATGATGTTGCTGATTTTTGTTGCTAACGCCACCAGTTCATTTAAATAAACAGGTGGTCTACCTGTGAGAGTGGAAGAGACATTAATTTGTCAGTCAACTCTGGCTTTGATCTCTTGTGCAATGTTACGAGTGCTTCTTTAAATTTGCCATAGTCTTCCAACTAAAATGATAGGTTGTAGCTTGCATACTATCTCTAGCGATAATACAGCTATCATGTGATAAAATTGCTTTATGGGTGCCCTTATCATCCTAATATTGGACTATACCTCCATAATTGAGACCCATACAATTACATTTGATTCAATGAACATGGATGGCTAATGGATATTATTTGTGTTGATTTGTCGACCTCAGTAGATGCTTGATTCATCTCCTGTTTGTTGTCAGACATTTTCACTTGCTATGAATGAAATCAAAATAGGTTATGTTTCCTTGCATATCAAAGGTCACCATATAATAGTGGCATGGATCTTCGGAGTTAAAATGAACAGTTGATTTACCCATGATAAAAAGATTAATGAAGAATTGTAATGATGAAAAAAATACACAGGTTATTTTAAGAAAACAAGATAAGAAATTTATTTACGAATTTACATGCTTGAAGTTGTGTCAGTAATTCGTTTCAAGAAAACAAATCAGAAAGTCCGTAGTTTTAACAAATTATCATGAAGAGGAAATGTTCAGATAACAGATGATCTGACACAAAATAATATTCAATTAAAACAAAGATAAGAGAATTCATTGCTCACTGAAGAGATATATGGTTGTATACTTTCAAAAGTAGACAAAGAGAGATAGTTTGAAATAATTAGTTTTCTTGAATTGTTGAGAGAAAATTGTTTGAAGTGTCATGTGCTGTTTAAAAGCTGATAATCCAATTGGCAAATATTTTACACTGACAAGAACTTGAACGCTGATTGCTGGTTGTGAGGAATTGAAACAAATTCTTTCACATGACACTCTTTTTATACCAAAAAGGATTTTTTGCATAGGTTTGCTATTTTCTTTTCTTTCTTTTTTTTTTGGTGGTGGTGGGGGGGTGCTCAATGGCTAATTTCTGTGAAGGTAAGGTTTTCATTGGTCCAAAAGCAATTTCACCTCGGCTCACAAATTTCTTTCCGTCTTTTTCCTTAGCTTGTGCGAATTTAAAGGGAGTGGGAAAAAATGGAGTTATTATTATTTTGTACTCACTACAAATTCTTTTAACATTTTGTTGCCAAACAATATACTGTGACTACTTCAGTCACTGAATCTTCCATTATCTCCAGGCAGGTTTTCCTCACCCTAGTGAGAATATACACTGTCCTTTTCCCAGGACGCAAAGCTTACATGAAGGTTTAGCTCAATCAATCCACTCACTCGAGATGCCAAACAACATTTAATAAACATTTCAGAATAAATAAATGGGTAAGTGTCAAAATCAACCCTAGCGAGCCTGGCAAAGTAGAAAATATGAAAAAAGAGAGGAAAAAACAAACACCTACCGAAACAAAAATCTATATCTATATGACTGTGCTAAAAGTTAAAGCTCAGAAAGCATATGCCACCCCATGAGTAGACTCTGCTATCCCTAATGAATATGGAATAATGGTAGAAGCTTACCGTCAAAGATTCAGGAAGTCACAGAAAACCAACGGATCAACTTACATTGAGTTTTCGAGTGAAAAGGAAACTTATTTTGACAGGTGGAGCCAGTCGAAAAACATCAAAGATGACCATGATAGACTCAGGGAACTGATTCTGTAGTGATACTGGCAAATTAATATGCCTAATTTGCATAAGTGCAAGAGAAAGCCTATATAACTCGTCACTGAGAATAATGTAGAGGGAAGGCAAGCTTAGCGACTGACTAGTGCTATACTTCGACTTCACATCAAAGGCGTCGCCAATAGGATCGCATTTGTCTCTAGAAGATTCAGATTACGTGGATGCATGGATTTATTTTTGGCTACGGCTGGATGTGAGGCGATAATGAAAGTCTCCATCATGGCATATCCCACAAGCTTGGAAGACTTGACTTTCGAAAAAATGTCAGATTATAAGGAGAAATATGAGAGCCAAGAAAAGGCTGGTAGTGGCAGAGAGAACGAAGTTCATGTCGATGAAACAAGAAATTGACGAACCAATTATAAAATATCTACACCGTCTACGAAATGCGAGTAGATATTGTGAATTTGAAAAAACTTGGACAAGACGAACAGACTATTGAAGAGGACTTGATTCAATTAAGATTAATTGAAGGTATGTGCAATTCATCACACCAATATAAAATAATGGAACAATTACAAATAGGAAATATGTCTTTAAATACATGTATTGACTTTATTCAGCAACAAGAACTAATACAGAAATACAACCATCATAAAAATTCAACACAGCGAACAAATATTTGCTGATACATACATGTTAAAAAAGAAAAAAAAATGTTCGTATTGTGGATGTAAACACAAAATAAAGGAAAAGTGTCCCAACATTTGGAAAAACTTGTAATAATTGCTTAAAAAGAACCACTTTCAAGCAGTGTGTAAATTAAAAAAGAAAAACGTTGAAAAAACGAAAAAAAAATATGGAAGTCTTCACATTAAAAATAAGAATATAAAAAAAATTGAACATAAGAAAAAAAAAGACATTATAGTAAAGGTTAAAATTAATAACTGCAATTTAGATATGCAAATGGATACTGGAAGTGAAGTAACACTGATACCAAAAAATTTTTGGGAATGCCACCTTTACAAAAAGCAGTTTACAACTCCGCCAATTTGATGGGTCGGTTATAAAAACATTAGGATACTTTGAAGGTTCCTTAGAGTTAAAGATAAATTTGAAGTAATACCTATAATTGTTACAAGTTGCAAAAGAACCACGGACTTATTGGAAACGACGTGCTTAACATAAATTCTACCAAATTAATTAATGAAATAAAAATGGAAAAAAACTGGAAAGTTAAAAAACTATGAAGCAAGTTTAAAATTAAAAGAAAATGTTCTCCCCTCTTATTATGAGGCACAAAAATTACCAGTACATTTATTGCCATTAGTAGTAACAAAACTATGAAAATTAGTAGAACAAGACCTTCTTGAACATATTCCGCCTGGAGGTAGCAAGTGGGCATCACCCATTGTAGTGTTGAGGAAAACAGATGGCGATTTACGTATTTGGGGAGATTACAAAATAGGTGTAAATCACAAGATATGCTCGGATTCATATCCCATACCAAATGTTGAACTTGTATTACATGCACTGGCAGGATGTCTGTTTTTCAAAAATAGATTTAAAAACAGCATACCACCAAATACCAATAGACAAGAACTTCAAAGAAGTAACCACGATAAATACGCCAATAGGTTTACTAAGATGGAAAAGGATGCCATATGAAATAAAAACCGCAAGCGCCATATTTCAAAGGGCCATTGAACAGGTTTTAGGAAATGTACAAAATATGATTTGTTACCAAGACGACATATGCATAGGAGCTACTAATGAAAAAGGAATTAAAAGAAAAAACTGACTTAGTCTTGAATAGATTAAGAAATGCTGGAATGACAATAAATGAGGAAAAATGCGTAAGCAATTCTAACAAAATATCGTTTTTAGGTTATTCCATTTCAAAAGAAGGTATATCACCAGACCAAGCCTTGATAGAAAAAATACTAAAAGTAGCTATACCTACAAATAAAAAAAGAATTGGAGTCTTTTTTTGGATTGGTAAATTTTTACAGGTGATATTTACCAAAATACACAGACTTTTACGGAACCGTTTGCAAATTTAAGAAAAAAGAATGTGGAATTTATTTGGTCAGACGAACAGCAAAAAGCTTTTGAAAGATTAAAAGAAATTATGGCAAAGAAACCTGTAGTGAAAATTTTTGATCCCAAAAAGGACATAACACTAACTACAGATGCAAGTGAACATTCAATATCGGAATATTATCATAAGGAGGACATCCAATAATGTATTTATCGAGAAGATTAATGAACACTGAATTTAATTACTCAAACATAGAGAAAGAAGCATTGGCTATCATGTGGATAACTACTAGAGCCCGACAATTTTTTATTTGGGAAAAATTTCTGTTAAGAAGTGATCATAGACCATTAGAGTTTATATTTAACCCAAGGAAAGAATTACCCAAAGTCACAACATCAAGGATTCTACAATGGGCGATAAAATTGATGGCATTTGACTTTGATATAGAGTATGTCAAAGGAAATTCAATTCCACATGTGGACAGACTATCAAGATTGAGGTTTTACAAGGAGTCAAAAAGAAAACCAGAGGAAGAATTTGAAGATTCATTCTTACATTTGATATAGACTGATGTTTTGTCTTTAGATAGAATGGCTGCGGAAATGAGACATGATCCAGTGCTAAGTAGAATAGTATCGAGAATAAGAAAAAATTCATGGGGAAATTGTTCTAGGGCGGAAAGACCTATAAAGAAATAAGACACAAATTAACAATAGAACATGGAGTGATTTGTAATGGGCACCTGGTAGTTCCCCCAGGAACACAAAGAAAAACTGATAATAGAAAGTGTATGATGATATACACTGTGGAGTAGCGGCCACACAAAAAAGGATAAAATTAGAAGCTGGTCAAGATATGTCGAGGAATAATATATAAAAAGGTGCAAAAAATGTAAAGAATTAAGAAACTTTACACAAACCAAATTACATTCGTGGCCCAAAGAAGTGGAGCCATGGAGTCGGGTGCATATGGATCATGCATACATTAATGAAGTGGGACTCTTATTAATACTAGTAGACTCTTTTTCAGGTTGGCCTGAAATAATCTGGGTTACAAACAAGAAAAGTTCTACTATAAAGCAGATTCTAAGAGTCATATTTTCCAGAAATGGCGTACCAAAAAACCTTGGTATCTGATAATGCACCAGAATTTTGTGATGAAGAACTTAATGTATAGGTTAGTAAAAATATAAACCGCATAAGACACCCCCATATCACCCTCAATCGAACGGACTATCAGAAAGAAAGGTGCAGACCGTAAAAAAGGGACTAAAAGCATGCTCTCAGCAAAAAGAAAAAGTAGAAGTTTTTCTACCGAGGCTGCTTTTAAGTTATCGTACAATACCACATGCGGGAAGACTAGAAAGCCCATCAGCTTTAATGGGAAGACAGATTAGAGCACTGCTAACGATGTCGTATTCTACAAATGAAAAAATGTGGTACAAAAAGAACAAAGATGCAGATCCAGTATTTATCATGCAAAAAGGCCACAATACAGTCATAATAAAAAGAGAAAACGGCGATAGTGTATTAGCCCATGCAGACCAAATAAGGACCCAGGGTGAAGAGGAAGAGCAAAATGAATAAAATGTCTTCAATTCCATCTGATAACGACTTGGTAGAACAACCATTACAGAAGGAAACTTCAGAAGACAAAATAATGCAGGATCAAGTGGGCCAGAATGAGTCTGAAAGTTTGGACGAAGACCAGATAATGCAAGAAATGCATATGACTACAGCCTAGCGGACAGATCTAGGTCTCCCAGGGAAAGAAATATGGGGAGAGAGAAGTAGAGCAAAGTGATGAAAATAGCATGAGAAGGAGTACAAGATCTATGAGAGGGAATAAAACCCTTATGTTTCAGGGAGATGTAGTGATACTAGCAAATTAGTATGCATAATTTGCATGAGCACAAGTGAACACTCATAAGTGGTCAGTGAGAATAACGAAGGGGGTAGAACGAGTTTAGCGGCTGATTAGTACTAACCTCTACATCACATTTAGAAACTTTCCAAGATAAAACATACTTTTATTTTACTTTGGCCTTTAGTTCTAAAAGTACCATCACCATTCATGCTTCTTAGAATAAAAGAAGAATGGTTGAAAAAATGTTTTTTCCCAGAGTTTTGGCGACAGAAAAAGGATTGATATCATTTTAAACAAATTTGTTTCCATTCAATCAAACATTTGTTTGGAAACAGAAAAAAGTTGAAAGATGACTATACAAAATAAATCATTAAAGACATTTTTTTTGCTAAGTCTTTCATATATTTTAAAACATATTTTAATCAATGAATTCATTGATCATCAAGATGTTTATAATAGAAAATGCCATCAGCGTATAATGACTCAATGTTAAAAAAGTTCAACCCATCTGAGACAGAAAATCCTTAACTTGAATCTAGGCCAAACGAAAAGGCATAATAAAGATATATAACAAATAGTAAAGATATATCACAAATAGTAATCTATGACAAAGTATTAGTTTGACATGCAAGAATAAAGATGACTTAACAATACCATGGGAATGGAAAATCAGCATAATTTTCAATATATTGTTTTAAGAAAGGTAAAATTAAACTCAAATAAATTAGGGCAATTTCTGGAGAAGATACTATGGGAAATTGAAATAAAATTCAGAAATAAAATAATAATAAATAATAAAAAAAATAAAAAATAAATACATTTTTCTATGCAGTAAAGGAACCAGAAATATGATTATCCCACTTAGTTTTGTCAAATGCTGTTAAGTGGTGATGGTTAAGTTTATAAAAACGTAAATATTTTCCTCTTCCTCATTCTTTCTCCTTCTTGCTTCCAAATGTAACAGATTGTGGAAAAGATGACCCTATTAGGACACGTTCATTCCAATGTCCATTGACAACTGAACTCTTTTTCACTTTTCAATGCAAGGCATTCACATGTGACTTCTGAAACTTCCACCTATGAAGTAAGTCAAGATTTTCCCCATGTTGTTACAACTCATGTCAAGGGCCTAACTTGAATTCAACCATTAAAATGATTTTTATCCTTACCTACTCTATTTCTGGACCAAGAAAAAAAACATGGATATAACATAACCATGTTTAAATTGTAGCTGATAAAGTACAAAGAATTGTTTTGTTGTTCCAACTCTGCACAAGGCAGACCACCAATCCAATCCTTATACTTACATACCCTAACTTCTGGACCAAAAGAAAATGGACATACCCAAGAAGATGACAGAACATAGAAAAATTTGTTCACTCACTACATTTTATATATAAAAAAATATAAAACGAAGGAAGAAGACCCAAGTTTGTGTATGCTGCTTCTTTAATTAATTACATGAGAACACGCACACCACCTACCAAATTCATGGTATTATTAAAGAACAAACATGTTGAAAAATAAAAACAGAAGTTTTATGTTTAAGATTTCTTTGATGAATGATACACCAAAGTTGATAGTGCTCAAATTAAAACATTACTTCAAATAATCATACAACATGGGGATAGCAAAACCCTTCAAGTCAAGCACTGAAAAACCAACTTTTATTATTTTTTAGTTGATTTGATAAGTCTACTTTTACATGAATCAAGCAAAAATCCTACTAGACCATATTTTTTGTGTGTGATTCAATATTTTACTCTTCAAAATGAAAAGAACATGTTTACAACAGTATAGAATGTAACAGATTGTAAAACAAACAAAATGATTCACCATTAATTGTACCAAGGAACAGTTTTCAGCCACAAGTAATGCTCTGTATATTTGGGACAGGAAGAGGGTATATGATTACTAACTTCTTCCAGAGAACTGAATTTGATTGTACCCAAAACCGTACCAAATAAGGCAAACAGATAACATTAATTAACAAAATGAATATACAATTAAAAAGAAAGAGCAAAATGAAAATGATTTTAGACTGTCAGTTTCTTTGGTGACCAAGAAAAATGTTACAAATCACTTTGGAATTTTTCATTCATCTATTAATTTCATCAGATATTGAAACTTCAGATTACCATTCATTCTGGTCTTTAGGGAATTTAAATAATTTTAATTCTCTGCAAGACTGTAAAAAGGCATTTACAGCAGTTCTTTGTTCAGAGAGAGAAAAATAAAACTCTAGAAGGATAGAATTATGAAGCCACTGAAGATGACAAAAGATAGTGGAACAAAATGATAAATATGACCAATAAAGTTAATGTCAAAAATTGTCTTCCTTAATAGACCAAACATTTTAACCATTTAATATGAAAGAGAGAGACCCTGATATTATATGTTGTTTAGGGATCCAAGTAGTACTGTGTTATAGGTGAGTTTTATCTTATAGTAGAACATCACCAAAAGCAAAATGAATTTTATGAAAATTTTTTTAAAAAAAGCTACCTTTTTAAACACATTTTGTAATGGTACAGTTGACTACCATGTTGGATAATCTGTAAGAGGACAGACATTACCGTTTTTGATGCTTTAAAAAAATGTGGTGACCCAAGATTGGATGTTTTCTAATCTGCATGACTACATCACACTAAAATGTGTCACCTAACTTTTGTGACCTAAATCCCCTTGACTGTGGGGGCATTGTTGAACAGGAGGCTAATCAAAGTTCCCCAATATGACTGATTTCCACCACTACCCAAGTAATATCTAATATCAATACAGATCATGTGATGCATGCATTGAAGCCATCAAATAAACATGTAATACAACCATTACTGCATCTGTGTACCAAGTTTTGTATCAATTAATTTAGATGTTTGTAAAATGTGATTGTGTTTCTTAGTGTTTGATGTGTCTTCAAATACCTGTGTAAGTTATAGTCTAATCATATACAATTTTGTATTCATCATCAGTCTCATGATCAAGTATGGTTGTAGAGTCACCGTGCAAAAGCACCTGCCCAGCTCCCCTCCATATGTTTCAGGTGCATGCTAATGTGTAAGTCACTATGAATGATCATCCACTTAGTGTAAGATTATTTTGTATGCATCATAATTTCTTGTATTATTTTGTATAAATACAAAAAAACATATATTTCAGATATGTAAAGGGAAATCATCTCAAAGTAACAATTTCCTATATATATAAGCAGGAATGAAAAGATTTGTTTTTAATAACTAATTAAAATTCATTCATAATAGCTCTAGTGGTCTAATTGTTTACATGCTGGTCTTGCAGATCTTTAACTCTGCATTTAAGTCCTCAGAAGAATAAAGCCTTTTACCCAAATTATGCCAAACTAAGCAAAATAATTTATGGTATAACCATTTAAAGGTAAGAAACAAAATTCTATGAATAATATCAACATATTTTGGTTTCAAAGTTTTAATTTAACCTGAGTTTTTAAATAACTACACTAAGCAATTATATGTAAAAGAAAAAAAAAAAACCTTTTATCTAATTTAATAAATATACATTTGCATCTAGATAAACAAGGTATGAAAACTTACCAAGAGGTCCACTGAATTGTACACACTACTCAACACAGGTATATGCACATTTGAAGATAGGAAACCATATCTTGCAAATGAATAAACAAGTGGGCAAGTTGTAAATTATTAAAACTAAAGCAAGTGGGACAAAAAAAAGTTTTTTTTCCTCTTCAGAGATCTAATCAATCAAAAGTAGTTGTCATTACATACATTTGAATAGTTCTTTTTTTTTTTTTTTACTTTATAGAGTTAAACATTTGACAAACTTTATGTCTGGCTTACAAGAAGTTTTGGGTAGAAAGTATTCTTAAGTAGAAAGTCATTCAGCAAGGTCAGGAATTTCTAAGTGGCAAACATTAATATAAGTTGGTTGGTTGTTGTTCATCCAATAATTAGTTCTCATAAGATATATTTTGAATGTAACTTTATTTTGGCTTTAATTTAATGCTTCATAGTAAATGTCATAAAATACATTAAAATGATGCGTTTTTCTGTGTATATCTTTTATTATATAACACAGAAAAAAGAGGAAATCATTGTAAGATATATCTTTGGGCAATGCCATTAAAATATCCTACATAACTTTGAAAAGATAAAAATAATTACCACATGGAATTATTTTTTTTAACAAAATAAATTATTTATTAGTAATTTTTTATTTCTTTTTCCACACTATTACAAATAAAAAATAAAAAAAATCATTTTATAATATTGATATTCTAAGGGTTTTGTCATTTACGTGGCCTTTTCTAACTCTAGACTCTTACTAATTTTCCGTTCTGCTTTAAAAATAAAGTTCAACTTTAAATTTTAAAAGTAATTTTTCTTTTTTTTTCATTTACTATTTAATTAAATAATTTTATTTTATCTATTGTATTTCCATTAGTGTGTGTCATACTCAAATAGAATAATTTTTTTAAAAACTCAGACATAAAAATTATGTCATTTATGGTCATCAGTAGTAGCTGTCATCGGTTCGTCATTCAACAATCCATTAATAGTTTGATCAGATGAACAGGACCGCTCGTTAATAATTGGTTGTATATTATTTTCTTTCAAATCAGATTACTTTAACTTTAATTTTTTAATTTTACTAAAATAACGTGTCAGAAATTTTTTAAATATTTTCAAAATCGATGAATTTGTGTTTGTTTACAAATTTCTTAAAATTAAGAAAATGGCCGATTTGAAGAAAATTTAAAAATTTGAATTTAAATTTGACAATCTATATTGTTACGGTATGTATCTGAAATACACCAGAATTGTTTAATTAATGGAAATCATAAATTTAATGATTAAACTTTTTTAAAAGCTAAAATAAAATCTTCAAGAAAGTTTTTTTTATATGTAAAAATTCATTTTAAACTTAAATATAAAAATTTATGCCGAAATAGTGGAGATACCTAATTACCTATGAGAGTCTAACGAGCAGTGAAAAAAAAATACTTGAAAATGAAATCGTACGTGAAACCTTTGTAGCATCTTTTTACTCCAGAACAGAAGGTTAGAAGTTCATCTTAAATAAGTTTGAAAATGACCCTGGAATAATATATACATATATTTCAATTTTATTTCAATCTTTCATGAGCTTTCATCACAATTCATTTGTTAAACTAGTAATTATTCATCTTTATTGCTCAAAGTAGAGTCCAATAGTGTTATAAAAACCTAGGAGGATTCCCGTAAGATATCTTTAATCATTTCTAAGATACAACGAGTCAAAGCTTGATGTAACAATTGATAATTTTTTGCTCTTACACGATCTGA
The DNA here is from genome assembly GCA_903632075.3 of Acanthosepion pharaonis. Taxonomy (NCBI): domain Eukaryota; kingdom Metazoa; phylum Mollusca; class Cephalopoda; order Sepiida; family Sepiidae; genus Acanthosepion; species Acanthosepion pharaonis. Next base: position 3,516 of record CAHIKZ030001423.1, on the reverse strand, counting down.
ACTCTTTTGCTGTTACACCCGGTATGTATATGAAAATTATAGTATATATGGGGTTCGATAACTTGTCAGTGATTCGTGGAACATATCCCCACACCAGCAGTTAAGAAAATGCTGTTAGTCAAATTTAGGCAGTTACAATTTCTATCTGAAAGGCGATTTTCGCAGCTTCTGCGATAAAACTAGAAATCGCAATATATATAATAATATTTAATTTCCTCTTCCCACACGTCCTTAGAATCACACGATATTAAGCAACCGCCTTCGTTGGTGGTCGTCACTGATATTTCCTCTTCTTTCCGTATTTCAGAACAAGGCCAAACATGGAGAAAAAAAAATGTATTGTCTCAATCTACCAATTAGTGAGGTCCTAAATGCCGCATTTGAAAATCAGCTGTCTAAAATCTTTACAAGATCCGAACACCAACTACTGGCACCGTTGGTAAATACACAACACTTTAACCCACCACCCAAGTTGTTCTTAATATTTGTTCAATTCTGTACAAGGCAATAATATTAATGGCTTGCGGGAATAGCTGATTCAGCCCTGACTCCACGACCCACACCTTCTTGGTGGTCGCTGTTAACCCGAAGGTGGAGTGCGGGATAAAATATCCTGCCTTCACAATTATAGTCTTAATAATAATTTGACTGCAGGCGATGACACATCAGTGCTATCTGTCTAGAGTAGAAACAAAAACAAATAACCGATCACCAAATCCTGAAATTACTCAAAAAGCTATACGTAGGTATGACTCAGCAGGAGGTGACCTGGCGTTAGCAAATCATTATTTTATCACGTACGTATGATAAAACAACAGGTGCTTATTTCAATGTCAAAATTAAAAATTAATATTTACAATGAAAGACAGGTCTGTCCGGAAAATCTCAGCCTTATTACAAGGCTGGAGACTTTCTGGACAGACCCATCTTTCATTTTTTTTAAAAAACAAAACAAAAAAATCATCATCATCATCATCATCATCATCATCATCATCATCAGACCCATGATATCGGGCGCGGTCACAGTAAATGGTATCTATATTTCAAGTTATAATTATTTTCTTTTAAAAAATATGTTTCCATCGAGACACAGAACATTTCCATGTTTCAAAAACTGAAACTAAATTTATAAATTTAATTATAAAATTAAACATAAAATCCATAGTCTCGTTCCATTGTCAAGCTATGTTAGAATAAACTTTCAAAGAAAAATATATAATATCAATATATAAAATCTAATATCAATATATATAATATATAATATAAATATATAAAATAAAATATCAATATATAAAATATATAAATATAAATATTGTATGCGCTTATTAATTAAGTAAATTTCTTCGAATGTTTATTACTAACATCTCTTGACAATGGAATGAGAATAGGGATTTTAAGTTTAATTTTATAATTAAATTTATAAATTCAGTTTTGCAACATGGAAATTTTCTGTGTAACGATAGAATCATCTTTATAAAGAAAATAATTTATATATATATATATATATATATATATATATATATATATATATATATATATATATAAAGTTGCAAATTAAAAAATGATGTTTTATTTTATGAAAAGTATTTATTTATTTATATATATTTTGGTATTTCAAATTGTCCTCAGTCTTTCATCAGAAATAACTGTTTGTTACAAACAAATTAAAATTACTGTTTGTTAGCAAGTAGCGTCCTTCGGGAGACGCGGACGTCACGTGATATGGAACGTCACTGTTCGGATATTCTAACTTAAATCTAACTGTCATAAATATTTTAAATGTTGTTTAAAAATAAATTTTTAACTATATCTAAAAAAAAAATTGCTTAACTATTTAAATATTTATAAAGATTTAAAACACCCAAGTCCCTATTCAACCCTAGTTTATGTGCATTTAATTTTAAAATCCAATATGTTTCTTTTTTTTTCTGCATGTGCATGTGGAACTAAAATCGGAATTTATCAATAAACATTTGCAGTTTTCTAATGAGTGTCCTGATTGATTAAAGTGTTTAGCTATGGGGAATAAGGGTTGTTTTTGACGTATGGTTTGTTTATGATTATTGAAACGAAATCTAAAATTATTTCCAGACTCACCAATATATCCACTATTAGGACATAAGGTGCAGAATAAATAATAGATTACGTTCTGGCTATCGCAGGTGAGGTTAGGTGGCTGTATCTTGATGCTGGTGTTGGGTACAGAAAATATATTAGCTATTATTAAATGTTTGCGAACTAAGCAACAAGGTTTGTTACATTTGTAATTTCCTGATTGGTTTCTATGGTTTAGATATTTGGTAGAGGTGAGGATAGCTGATAGGTTAGGTGATTGTTTCTTTGCATTTATGGGTATTTTATCGAAAATGTCTTTGATCTTTTTGTCTAACTGGAGGTTCTTGTAATCCTTTTTTAAATTGTGAATAAGTGTGTGAGAATATTGATTGTGGTTAAAAGCCATGGGAATCCGATTGTTGTTTTTTTTTTCTTGTATGTGAGAAGTGTGTTACGATTTATCAGGATAGTTTTATTTAGTGTTTCTTTTATTATTTTTATTGGGTATTTACATTTTAGGAATTGTTTTGTTAAATTATTAATGTTGTATAGAAAATCTAAATGGTCTGAGCATATGCGTTTGCTTCTTAGAAATGAGCTGTATACAATAGATTTTTTTTAATTTAAAGGGATGACAGCTGTTAAAGTGCAGGAGTTTATGTTGGTTTATGGGTTTGTTGTATAGACTGGTAGAAAGTGTATATTTGTTTAATTTTTTCATAACGTCTAAGAAAAGGGATGAATGTGTATGAGTGCTCCATGGTAAATTTAATTGTATCGTGGAAGTTGTTGCAGAAAGTGAAAAAGGTTTTTAATTTTTCTGATCCATGAGTCCATAGTAAGAAAATATCGTCAATATATCTAAAATAATGTGATGGTTTATATTCTGAATTGTCTAGTATCTTCTTTTTTCTAGAATGTGCATAAAGATATTAGCATAACTAGGTGCCATTTTTGTGCCCGTTGCTGTGCCACTAATCTGTAAATAGTGTTTGTTGTTGAATTTAAAATTATTATGTGTTAAGATGAAATTTATTAATTGGCATATATCTGTAATTTGGTAGTTAGGTTTGTTTACTAAGGAACTCATAGCAAGCTGATACTCCTTCAACATGTGGAATGTTCGTGTAAAGGGATGAAACCTCCATCGTTACTAGGATTGTATCATAGTGGACTAAGTTAATGTTTTGTAAATTGTTGAGAAAGTCAGTAGTGTCTCTAATATAACTAGGTATTTCGGGCAATAAAGGTTTTAGAATATTGTCTATGTACCCAGATATAAGTTCTGTGAGGGTACCAATGCCTGATATTATGGGTCTTCCAGGTGGCATGATTTTAAGGATTTTTGAAATTTCATAGATGTTCTCTTCATTATTTGATTGTGCAATTTGATGTGGGTTGGATGAAAAAGTGTTAGGGTGTTTTTCTGAAAGGATTTTGGGGAGTTTATGTAGTTTTGGG
>CAHIKZ030001422.1:457500-512512 GCA_903632075.3 Acanthosepion pharaonis | reverse complement strand
TATGTCTGTGTGTGTGTGTGTGTGTGTGTGTGTATGTATGTATATAAACAGTTTCAGTTCCGGTACAATCACGGAAGTGAAGCAACTACGATCCTGGTTAATACCGAACGAGTGACTGCTTGGGAATACCGGGTAATAAGCATATAAAAGCGGCTGGTGCAATTGATAGTGGCTCAGGTTCTTAATCGGAGAGTTGGGTTCCAGTTCGTTCGGCTCGTTATATTCACTTAGTAATAATAACCCTTGAGTTAATTAGATAATTAGCTAGAAGTTAATTAGTAAAAATGTAGAACTATATCATCATCATCTGAAAATGTCTTATAATCTATTTTCTGGCCTCTAAATAACTGGCAAACGGTTGAGAGTTATAAAAAACAAATCAATCAATAAACATTTAGTCTTAGTGGGTTTGTATACACCTGGGTCATTAAGATGTTTTTGGTCATGGTAATACTGAGTCTCTTTTGATAAATACTGGTTGCGGTTATATATTGTGTGTCTTGGTAAACATTGGTATAGTTATACCATTGTTGCTTGGTAAAATATTGCTTGTGTGGTTATCCTTGGGTCACTTGGTAACTATTGAAGAAGAAGAAGAAGAAGAAGAAGAAGAAGAAGAAGAAGAAGAAGAACTGTTCCCCAGTCTCTTATTAATAAATTAATGATTGTGGAGGTGTTAACGATCTGGAGAAAATTCAGTAAATAAAGCTCAAATTTAAGATGAAGGAAAAATAATAAAATTTTTTTAATATTTTACTTTAGGAATCTTCTTACGATGTGACATCTCCATTCATTTGGCTAAGTCTAGACACTTCAGAGGTAATCTTTTAAAAAATAAATTATTGGTTGTCTCCGAAGTATGTTTTGACTCGCATATTGCAAAATCTTATTAAAAAGTATATATATATATATATATATATATATATATATATATATATATATATATATATATATATATATTATGATATTAAACAAAACATTTTAATAATCCCTACACAATTGCAGTCGTGTTTCAACGCATAACAATCCTCCTCAGTAATATGCATCCTTCAAAAAAATAAAAATTAAAAGTCGGAAAATAAAAGCAAATCACAAAATATGGAACCCTCAAACCTTATGTTTTTTTTAAATAGAGGCAATTATTTTATTTTGAAACCAAATTAATTTTACGAAAACTCGCCATAATTTCAATTTTGGAGGGAGGCGCATTGTTATGACTTGAAACACGACTGCAATTGTGTAGCGAAATCATTTGTTTTAGTTGTAATATCCCAAAATAAAAAAAATGTTGAATTGTATATAAAAATATATATATATATATATATATATATAAGATCCGTAATGTTATAGTGTTTATGTGTGTGTGTGTGTGTGTGGTATGTATATATAATTTATTTCGAAATTTCAAGTTGAAGCGATCAAGAAAATAATGACCTTTTTTTAGATGAAACATATAGGTTTAGAAAAAAAGTTTTCTATTCTAGTCAAACAACTATTAGCCCATCTATAATTTCAGACGTTGGCCATTAATTTTTCAATTAAAAACTAAAAACAAAGCATATATATTCTAATTTTTTTCAGTAATTTATTCAATTTCCAGTTTATTTAAAAAAAGAAGTAAAATCATGGCCAAAAAAAAACATTTCTGGAATTATTTGTCTAGTACGTCCTTATATATATATATATATATATATATATTTATATATATATATATATATATAATATATATATGTATATTTTAATGTTAGTTTGTATTTTTGTATATATGTCTCATGTCGTTATGTAGAGAAGTGATTGTCAAACAATAGATAAATGACCTCTATTAATGAAATTTCAATATATTTTCAAAACAAATCATTGAATAAAATAATAATTTTTATCACTGAAAACATTTAAACGTTTTACACTGTCTTTTCACAATTTGCTTTTATCAGAAAATAATTGCAAAGGATAAACATCACAAACAAGATAGTTTCATTTTCGCTTTTATTTTTCAAAAATCAAAACAAACAAATTAAACCAAAATTTGGTTTAAATTCTTTTTGAGAACATTTGTTTAATAGACGAACAATCGTTACAGTTAATTTTTTCAACGAGTCCAAGATTATTGTATATGGTTCTCTGGGCAAAATATACGAGAATTGATTCAAAATCAACACCGACATGTTAATATTCAACAAATCTTTATAAATTAAAAAATAAGCTTATAAAATGAAGGTCCCTTCTTAAAGCCCTCTGTTTTAAAAGGGTTATTCAGAGAAAGTATTGTGTAGGTACCCCGTCTTCGCTAATGAATAAGCATTAAAAAGGTAAAATCACCAGAGAGGTTGTCCCTGAGTTTATGCATTATTAATTAAGACGAGAAGTCAAAATATTTTGTATATTTTAGTAAATTTTTAAAACCTGGTTCGAAATTTTGGTTTTTTTTTCTTGCGTCTTCAGTTATCCAAGGGGAACTATGAGAATTAATATTGACTTTGATTTCGATAAAAAAAAGACATTGTTTTGGAAATTGCTGCAAAATAGCAAATTGCTGGATTTTAATTAGATTATGAAATATCTATTTAATGTGGAAAAAAATATTTAAATGTTTTTTGTTAACGGTTAAAAATTGAAGGATTCAAAAAACAGTAAAGAGATATATTTAAGAGCAAAAAATTAGGTGGAATCTTATTAGCATAAGGAACATCCCATTGATCTCACAGTTGTTTGTGTCAAAATGAATTCAAAGTCGATGGAAACACTGATAATAAATCAAGACAGTGTTTAACAGCGGACCGCAAAACCAGGCGAGCCGAAAATCAATCAACTTGCTATTTTGATCCAATGTCTTATCAAGATAAAAGAATTATTTAGGAAGAAAAAAACCTTCAAATCTGCTCGAAATTCTAAATATATATAAGAGGTATATAGAAAAATATATATGAATATGGTCCAGCCCATACGGTAACTTGAGAAACATAAAAAAAAACGATAGGAAAACAAAGCAAAATCTCATTGAATGCTAGGCCACTACTTTTAAGTTGTCCAGCGCTAATATCATTATTCATTTGTTAAACAGCCATAAACGTATATGCACATTTGAAGAATTCAAATTCATTCAAATGAGCAGTTGATCGAGTTGAATTTCCAAAGCGTACGCAGCAATAGATGGTCGGGAGAGAAGTTCAACGATTAATTGATATTTTCTGGTTTGGCAGGTTTCCCCAAACGTTATTTGAAACACTTGGGTAATATTAGATGACCTCGGGCCATAGATTTCAGACAGGAGATTAAAAATGTCTTGAAATATCTCGAGAATCAGTGGTATTCTGGAGTTTAGCTGATTTGAAGATACCACAACTGATTTCCAATTTCTCTCACCCAACTCTGAACCTAAGCTTTTACTGTATTCACTAAATTATTTTTTGCAGGTCTTCCAGAGGAAGAGATGGTATTCATAATGCTGCTGAATTTTATTGATAGTTCTTTAAAAATTTTTTGTCTTAGAATTTCCATTTGTTTGATGACAAAATATTTCCATATATATATATGTTATATATATTATGTCTGTTGTAAAGAATGTTTGTCTGAAATATATGTATATATATATATATATATTAAGCCGTCTGTCAGATAAGATACAACTTGAAACCTGTTCTCGCTTGATTTTCATTGAATTGTATTTAAAAATTAAGGAAATCTGCAAAATTGAATAATAAACATTTTTTTAACCAGATATTGAGCTTTAAAAAATTACGTTTGAAGTGCTTAGAAAATGGATGGACGAAAGATAACCAAAAGGTTTTTAGAAAACTTAGAATATAATATTGTTGAAACCATCTAAGATATCTAAGGAGATAGCAACCACTTAATATCCAGCAGTTTAAACCCCAATTCACTCCTTGTGGCACTACTCAACAATAACAATAATAAAGAGAAATGAAACTAATACTGAAAATAAACGCAGCAACAGGAAAATATTTTCTCAAAATGATCGGAAATACAAATGAATTTTGTGTTAAAAAATCGGATTTCAATCAATCTAGTCAGAAGGAATATTGATCAATTTGTAATGAAAAAGCACATTTTTTTCCTTCGCAATTCTTTGAAAATGGAAAGATTAGAATTTGCTCGTGATTGAAAATAGCGGATGCATTTTTCCTGTCAACTGATACAACCTTTCTTCACCCCCACCAGTCTGAGGATTTCATCCCCCAAAATTAAGAACCCATTCCAATATTTATTTTCATGTTTACTTTTCAGCTTTGATTATATTTTTAAATGTTGTTACCAAATGATCAACTTATTTTTTCATGACACTTGTTTACTGAATTACGAAGCACTGAAACATGATCAATGGCCTTTTAAATTTGAAAATAATCATTTTTAAAATGCCTGCTTGTATGTCCACATATATAAATGCGAACACAAACGTAATCCTATATATATATCTATATATATATATATATATATATATATATGTGTGTGTTGTGTGTGTGTGTGTGTGTGTATTAATCACGATATGTAAAATAATGAGAAATCAATGTTCAACATGCATATAAAATACATATTTGTTTTAAGACATTTTTATGTTTATACATTCTTTTTTATAGATACAAATATTTAAGTAAATGCTATGTATATAATAAACAGTATTAAAAACATTTACCGGCCTGAATGTCCGAGAAATTGTCATAGAAAATATGCGTCCTCCGACAGGAATCGAACCTGTGTCTTGTACGGAACGCCATATAGTCTGACGATGTTTTTACTGATTTAGCTACAGAGGAGCGTTTTCGGTTAGCAAGGTCAATTTTACTGTTTTAAACTAAAAACAATAATGATTCTCTGGCCCTACATTTATATCAGCTCGATGCGTATCCAAATTTAAAATGAATGACGTCAAGGATTATGAAATGAACAAAATCCGACAATTATTTTAAAACCGGCTATATGTTTATATTTTTTTTATTTATCAAATATTTGAGTAAATGCTCAAACTATAATGGCAGTATTAACGATATTTGCCAGCATCAATATCCGGAGAACGTATATTAAACATGGATTCTCCGACAGGGTGAATTAATTTCTAAAAAAAATTAATTAGCATTTATTTAATATTTAAAAACTTAAATAAACCCTCGTATTTAAGGAAGCTAAATGTCTTAAAATAATTGTTGGATTTGTCCATTTCATAATGTGATACATATTTTATATAGTGAATGATAATACCTATGAATTTCGGTCTTGTGAATCCTAAACTGCGTAGTTATTCTATTTGAATGCTGTCATATGCAGTTCGTCCGTTTGAATTCTGCCATGGGCAATACTTAAATGGTGGAATATTTTGTCACCAGGCTACACCATGATACCCTCATACAACGCGATATATGAATTTAAATAATCATTTTACTGATATATAATAAAAGGTAAGGAAGTAAATGAACCATGGGTTGCAACCGTTCTTTTGAATATGCTTCTTTGTCATTCATCCAGTTGAATATTGACATGATCAGTTCGTCCCTTTCACTGCGGCCAATGGGCAGTTCGTCTCTTCCATTGATGACAGGTCAAGTTCATCCCTTCCGTTGCTTATATGAGAAGTTCCTCCCTTTAATGCAAAAATTTGGTAAATTATATTGTTGCCTTTTACAGGAGCTGCTAATTGAAGATTATTTTTATTTACATTGTAACATGAAAACGAAGTAATTTGCATCAGGGCTTGCAGCCTTTACAATATGTTCCACATTTTAATAAATTTGTTAAAAACATGCACATTTAAAAATTCAATCTTCTAAGATGTTATGCAAAAACATCTGCATATAGAGAAAACTAAATAAAATATATATCCTCTACCTAACTTAAAATACATTAAACAATTATTTATAAAAAAAATGTTAAATTATTTTTGACAAAGTTTAGAATTAATTTCTAAATTAAGTGTAAAATATAAATTTTCATGAATATTTCTATATGAACTCTATACAAATTTAAAAATACCAATTATAATAAAATGCTAACGCTTTTCTATGTACTGCATACCTTCAGAACACGTCTGTTCATACCTCTTCATATTTACCTATCCTTTGTCTTCTATACGTTCTCTGATCCGCCATGAATGTACACAAAATCATCAGATTTGTTCTCGGCTTCAATGTACTGTGAATCTAAAATAGCCATCTTTATTATATGTCCCATATATTTCAACCGTTGCTTTTTTTTATTCTAAATATAAATGTATTCATAGTTTCCATTTTCAATAAAACTTCATTCTTGCTCACATTCTTCCACCATTTTCTTTTCCACATTATATATTGATATAAAAATTAAACAACTGATATTAAATTGCATTTCGGCACTCTTTTCTTTGTTTTTAACGAAAATTACTAGTTTCTTTAATACCCATTTAACGTTAGAACGAGTCATTTGAATTCTAACGCGCCTTTTAATTTCGATGTCACATTTTCCAGGTATATAAAATTTAAAAGATATATTTTAGCAGATAATTTTGAAATGTTTTGTCTTAATATTTAGAAATATTGTCTTTACTCAAACAACAGGGCATTTTGTGTCAACCTTATAAAGAACTAGCAGTAGAGCCCGGCGTTGCAACAGTATGAGATAGATCAAGTATCGACCATCATAAAGACTGAAAAATTGACAAAGATTATTGTTTAAGGTTGACGGACACGCATGTTTTAATTAGTTTTTTTGTTTTGTTTTTGTTTTATTTTTTTACGAATTGGTCAAACTCAAACAAAACATTGTTTTCAATCGTTATGAGTCTACCGATTGAATAGAATTTTATTATAAACAATTGTCTTGTAAATGGAATTTTAAAGCATTCTGAATGTAAAAATAAAGAAAAAAGTTGCAAGACAATAAGAAACACTACCTGCCAAAAATAAGTGAAGTTTTGTTGCAATCGGTTGAACAATGTAGAAAATCCGATCCCATATATAAACGAACACACACATACACACAAACAACCTGGGTTTTATAATAAGTATAACTCGATATGAAATTGTTCCCCTTTCATTCCGCGAAAGCGATGCCTCTTAATCGTGTTTTCAAATTGATTTCGTGCAAAAACAATTTTTGGCACCGTCAGAACCACCGCAAGGTAATTTTACGTAGTCCTGTGAAGTTTTGTTGAAATCGGTTGAAAAATGTTGGAAATCCGATCCAATATATAAACGTACAGACACACACTCACAAACTGGGTTTTATAATAAGTATGATTTAATAGGGTGTCTATTTTTATGTGCTGTGCCCTTTCAGGGTATATGCGAAAATGGTACTCCACAACCTCCTGTCTATATTCTCTGAATTACAAAATGCTTAGGTAGGCTATTCGCCTTTTTCCTCTGCCCCTATTGAGTATCAAATTCTCGAAGCATCTTTCGTCATTATGCGACCTATAAAGTTCAACCATTTATTTCCGATGCTAAGTAAAAGTGTTCGTATTTACATTTTCCTTAAATTAGACTAGACCCTTTGCAAATGTTTGCGCAGAACAGCACGATTTTACGTAAGCAATATAAAAGATATGTTTAATTGGAGACATATTTGCGGTTGAGCAGCCCCAAAATATTATCCAAGAACTTTACGAGTATGTTGAATTGCCAGATCAGGATGTAATCGAATATTATTACGCCGTAACAGCACATCTCTTTTCTTCTTATTGGATGTACTGCTTCAATGTGTGTAAAATGATCGTGACGTATTGTTCAAATATTCAGCCAGAAATACGAAAGGCAAGTGATTGTTGTAGCTGATGACAGGCCTCATCATGCAGCCGAGTGTTCGCTGTTTCTGTCGTAAATGAATACACTTTAGAAAATATTACAGCCCATTTCTAAGCCGCACACACAAAAGAATATTAACAAAGTAGGGACAGAACTTGCACTCATTACTGAACGCTACCTGGCGACAAGTGAACCTCTTGCATATCCATCGGGTTATATATATATATATATATATATATATATATATCTATCATCAGTAATAGAAAATAGGTAAAAAAATATGTAGTATTGCACCTGATAGTAATATGAAGAAAAATATCTAAATCTTGTGAGTGTGAGAGTTAGTCGTTTGTCGCTTCTCATTAACATGATGTGGCGTACAAGATGTGTCATGCAGAACGGTGTTTCTGCATCAGTGCAACTCGAAGTGAAGGCTTGTTTTCACGATAAATTTAAGTGAAACGTGTCTTTCGAAGCCGTTTCTTGGCAGTCCACATTGCGACTATTCACAAAACACTCTAATTAACAAAGAAGCACGTGTGCTTCTCCGCTGCACGAAGTCTGATATCTTTCTCCGTAGAGAACATATCGCAGCATATTCAACTATCTGATGCTCAGACATAAACAGTATACTGGTATGAATGTTACTACATACATTTTTGGAAATATTTGAATCTTTCTTAATTTCTATGTATTTACTCTGTCTGCCCACTAAGATGAGTTGTGACACAAGGTCAGTTTTTAAGGTGGGAACCCGAGCCCGTACATCCGGGCTAGGAACAAAAATTGCCCGCAGCCCCCGTAACCGACGGTTGCGCTGGCCTCGGTGCGAGCATTGATACCTCTCTCTACTGCAATGAGAGGGCGCGGCTTAGGGTAACTGCTTCCAGAGGGCTGGACACTTCACAGTATAATTTTCTCAGTCGTGACTCCGTCCTTTGACAGGGCAGCCCTTGAGTGCACTCTGATCAAAGACAGAGACGCAACTGAGAGATGATCAATAATGTGTTACAAACTATTCGAAAGAAAAATTTACACACATGGATACGGTGTATATTGAAACTTTTATAATTTCTATTAAGGATGCATTATATACACCCTACTCATATTAAAATTGGGTTCGTCCTACAAGTCTGGTACATTTTTTTTTTTCATTTCTGTCTCTCTAAGAATACAAATATTCACTTCGCGGTTATCGAAGACTATGACACAAATATGCATACACACAATATATATATATATATATATATATATATATATAATGTGTGTGCGTAGTAGTAGTAGTATTAGTAGCTGAAACACATACACTCATATATTCCCATGTCTAAATTCGTAAGAATACAAGTAATTCTCAATCCGTCCTCCTTTGTAACTTTCTCCTTTTTTTACCGCAGATACACGAATGCAGAAAACAGTTCTTATTACTTTGCTGACATGACAAGTATTTATTTCTTTTCGATTGTCTCTTATAGCGGTTCCATCTCTCTGAATGTGCACTACTGACCTCTTTCACAGAAAGCGCATGTCTTCCTGCCATGCAAAATTGAAGGAGAAAAAAAAAATAAAGAAACTCGTTTCACGTAGTTAGTCTCTAGAATCACAGACACTTTGCCCGAGCCAACTATAATGCAGTTTCTATCCTTCTTTCGTCGTTCCTCTTGTAGACACTTCAGATCACCAAAAGGCACATCACTCACATTCATTCCTTCCTGCGTAGCAAAGTAGATTCTCACTGGCGTCACTAACTCCAAACTTTCGGACTTTTGTAAATAGTTCCTTTTATTCAAAACTTAGACATCTCTTGCCACAAAGAGAAGTAAAAAAAAAAAAGGAAAGTGCACAGAGTTGACTGATAAATTATGGGCTAGACATTTGAGGTAGGTGATATCGTTAATAAATTACAAAAGTGTTCAGCTCAATAAAAATACATTATACATGATTGAAAAAAATATCATTGATGTGGTGAAAGGAATTTGGATTATATTGGCACCTAAAATGTTAAATAAGAAACATTATTTAAAATATACAAGTTGTGACAGTAATACCTATAACATAGTCACATAGTATTACGTTATCACTGACAATGGTATTTTCATCCAGCCAATGTCCTACAATTTTGTAGGAGCTATTTCTGTTGTACCATATATATGAGATTGGTAGTTATTGAGATTTAAAATGTTCGGCGCTATCATTCGATAAATTAGTTTTTATCCCACCAAATTTTCATTAGATATTTGGATGAGAATATCATATCGAGAACCATTCAGAGAAGAAAAATTTACACATATTACTTTATCCCTGATTGATGTTAAATTTCCATAACTAAAGGGTACATTTAATTAAACGGATAAACAATTTTTATGCAAAACAATTTCATGCATATCAAATATTATAAAGCAAATTCAATTTGGTTAAAAAAAAAATAACAACTGTAAAAAGTAAAATTTAACGAAAATTATCCAGTATTTCTCCTGATAGTAAATATTTCTGGTAATAGCTATTACTTGTGAACTTGTCCTAAAAATGAGGGAAATTGTATCGAAAGAAAGTTAACTGTTTATGTAATGTAATTGGAAGCAGAAAAGTTTAAAACGAAAGTACACTAACATAACTATAAATGAATTTTCGATATTTCAATGGATATATAGAACAAAATAAAATCGATGTTGATAAAAAGTTTTAAGCTACAAAGTAGTACTTTCTTCATCACTACCAGTAGGCACGGGGGAGTAATGGATTGACGCTCGGATTGAGGAATCAGAGAGCCGAGTTCGAATTCAAGTAGAATACATTTCCCAAGGGTATCAGCACGTAAGTGAATTACATTCACTTACGTGCTACTACCCTTGGGAAAGCTATGAATCCTCTTCTGCTCCCTTCTTATGAGTAAATAGCAGGACAGACCGGGTTCTGTAACCTTGGATGGCTACTTTTCTAACGCAGAAAGAAATGACAACCTACTGCCAGAATAAAATATGTATCGAAAGATACATGATCATCTAAGTGTTTATCTAACATGGCACATAACTGACTGACCATTTGCTTTGTATATTCGTTTGTGATTTATTCACGATCCTGCCGTCTTTGTTCAGAGCAGACAACACATCACATCTGCTCATATACGAAGTTTTATCTTATTAAATATTGAGAAAAACTCAGTGAATGTAAGTAATTCAATGAGACATTTCGGCTACGTACCCACTTTGTCAGACACTATTTTTCCAAGTAATTCATCAGCCAGCAGGCCATGTAGACGCTTCTGAACTGTCTTGAGATCAAATGAGTATGTACAGTACAGATTTACTGCATTTCTGGTGTTTTCTGGTAATGATAGAATATAGCAGGGCGAGTCAGATACATGCTGGACCAGTAGGATGAACAACCTATTTTTGCAGAATATTTAGCAACGGATTATATATATATATATATATATATATATATATATGACTTCCACATGATCTCTGAGGAAAGCTTGAGTCCTAATAGACATTCTTGAGTGAGGATCCATCCATCAAGATAGCTGAGAATTCAGGGGCTGCTCGCTGCGGATGGTGGTGATAGTGATATATTACTAGTTTGGCTTTGGGCTTATTAAATGTTCCCAAACCAGATCTACCACCATTGAGACAGCTGCATTAAGCTCGGTCAGAAGAGAGATGAACTACTAGCTTCTGGATATCCAGATTTAGGGAGGTATGAACCTTTGTCATGATTACTTATGATTTCGTACTAATACAACTATCAACGGCTTCGGAACTATTCCGTTAACACAATTTTCATACACAATGGGTTTACCGGGCCTTTGTTATATTCAACCCGGATATTTACAGAGTATGGGTTAAGTGCTCAGCGATATTACAACCGCAGCCGGTCATGTGGGTGAAGATGTGTATTTGTGGTGTAAATAGGTTTTTTTTTTTTTAATTTAGTCTACTGATATATTTATATTTCCTACACAAATGAAATATATACGTGGCTTATAAATGTTTTCAAAGAAGGCATTTAGCGTATCCATTCAAATTTTTATTACCGATAACTCGTGCGAGTCGCGATTGAATATTGTATCCAAAAGCTCTTTCAAGATTTCAAACGGATTTGTGACTACTAGATATGCGGGGAACGTCTATTAAAATAAATCATGCTTTGTCTCTGAGGAATTGAGCCATTTATTATATTTTGCGTTGAGCATATTTTAAAACTTAACCCCAACTAATTTTTTGTCCAAGATAATTTGAATTTAGGAGTAAAAAGAAAAGAAAGGATTAGGATATTAAAATTGTAAACATTAGATTTTAAATAAATATCAGAAAGTTAATCAAGTCCACAAGCATTTATCTTTCTTTCCAGTACCGATAGACGTTTCATTTCTATCAATTTATATGTGATGTGGAACGTCGACTAATTGATTATGTCATATTAGTTTTTCTTTTTTTATATGTGACATCCGTTTAACCTGTTGTTCAATGTCGTGGCTTATTTTATTTGAGACATTTCTTTGATTGTGATTATAATGCACCGTGTCCATGTAATTCGAAGGAGGATTGTCTTCACCAAGATCCACAGGTTTCATTTGCTCAAAGCCATTTTAATCCATTGATCGCAAAAAGCCGTTATATACAACTAATAATTTAGTTAATGTGAAACCGGTTTAGTGTCATGTATAATATCGAAATGATTTGATGAAGTTATTTAAGAACATGACACGATTTTTCATGTTAATCTTTTGGTTGTGTAAAAATTTGCGGTTTTTGCGGATCTTCTTCCATGTTCAATTTTTTAACCAATATTTCTTTATCAATATCTAAATTATTTTTGCTATAAACATCAAAATAAAAATTAGTATTTTGGTTAAAGAAGTAGAAGAAACAAATATATCTATATGAATAGTGAAGAATATTAAGCTAAAATGGATATGCCTTATAAATGCCATAGATTTTATGACGTCCATACATATCATTTGCGAAGATGGAATATGATGTATCCTTAAATATGTTACAAACAGGTAAAGGTGGTACTCGAATGAAGGAACTGCAACACGCGCGTAGATGGAAAAAGAGAGGTTTATTGTAAAATAGAATACACTACTGAATGATAGGAAATCGGGTGTCAGGCTAGTAATTCCAGAAGCAAGCCCCCAGGTATTTACTGTGTTCACTATATATAACTGATATAGTCAGTCCACATAGGTGATATGGAGTGTAGAACATTCCATTACAACAAAATGGCAGAGGGTGAGTAATTTTTTCTAATAGTAATACAGACAGCAGAATTGTAGACGTTATGGATAGTTATTCGGCTGCAATATTTTTCTCGTAATGACATAAGGAAACTGTGAACATTTGTCGAGACGATATGCCTTAAGAACTGTTTAGAGGACTTTCAGATTCCTGTGGAATTCATTTTTCCTGCTATTGCTGCATTTCTCAGAGACAGAGATTTTCTGGCAACTACCCTAGTTCTTCCGAATGTTTTTATATATGTAAAATATATTCAACAACTTATAGACATATTTCGCACTTTTCACTCGTGTATTGCCTGATTTTTCAAGGCCACAATTCGAAATTTACGATCAATATATGCAATTCATTAACAATGGCGATGCTTAGAAATCGTATATAAAAATTATCCAATATAATTATATTTAGTGATTTTACTAATGATTAGAAATAAGCACTGTGTTGGTTGCAATCATGTCCTGAAATGATTGCAAAATATTTCTTCTTTCCCAATTTATAGGCAAAACTACACAAATGAATGCTGGAATTTTTCCTAATCAATAAGATAGGCCATTTCTCAGTCATTCTGATTCAGTCCCGCTTTGTCTTTTCTTGAAGCCAGAAATCTACGTTCGTTTATTCGAATTGGCTCTTGTGTCTCAACAGCAGATTTTACTTTGTGATATTTTAGCATTATTACTGTCGCTTTGTCTTGCATATATTGTTTGCTTGCTCAATATTATTTTTGATCCGTTGTTTTGTTTTCTTGTTATTGTTAATTCCAAACTTTATTAATTCTATTTGTTGGAAAGTTCTGCCATATACATTTAACCATGACCACTTACATTGCGCACTAATTTTCAAAAAGATTCGACAAAATTTCTGTTCGATGTAATTGTAAATAATATACTGTAAATTTCGTCAAAGAAATCGAGTGTTGAAGCCTACGAAATATTTTAAAAACTAGTATTTGAATTATATGGTTGGCTATAAAATGCAAATCTTTATCACAGAGTTGCAAACAAGGGGGAGAGCACTCCTAACAATTACTGTAAACCACTTATCTCCAGAAGACAGTCACAAATATATCCCACTAAAACCTGTATTTGTCGATCATATATGGTATATTAACGCAAAAATAAATATAAGATAATAACATAGAAAACAAATTATATAGTCTATTAACGCTACAGCATATATTGCTTCCAACAGCTGATACACTAAGTGTAAACACTGATATTATATTTAGTGTTTCAATATAGAAGTAAGCGGTGTGACCTTATGTTTTGGTACATGTTATTGTATACTGTCGCCTACATTCATTTGCTGGTAGGCCTGATTTTGGTGACACTGTGATTTTCTTTTTGCGTGTGGGACACCCATAATAAAGGCATAGGCCTAATTCTGAATTTTGAGCTAAAAATCTTGATGTTGACTTACACGCCGCAATTTACGGTATATCAAATTGAAACACAAAGCAAATCTAAACCACAATCCAATGTGTTGAATACAACATGCATTAGCTAAGGAATGGTACCTAAATGCGCATTATACACACACACATTCACTCTCGCACGCGCATATATATATATATATCCAAAGTAATCATAATGCGTGTCATATCCACCTATATGTACAATATGTAGATAGTTTAAATAAAAATAATTTCCAATCTTTATGAAATGCAATTGCTTTTGTGAGAGCAAATCGATCCTTTAAATCCTGATCGGTTGAATATGCGCTTTCACTAAGAGCAGGAAGTTGTTAAACGATTCCCGCTTGCACACATCTGGCTGGTGTTGCCTTCAAAGATGTCACCCCCGCCAAATAATATCCATTAGCAGTTATCTTCACATTACTATTCTATTACTACAATCGGGTGTATTCACAGTTTTTAAATTAAGTAGTTGGATAATTGTTTTCCATCAAGCATATTCATTCGCAGACATTGAACACGTTACTTTGCTTATCGAAAAGAAACAAATGAAAATTTGCATACGCCGAGAAATAAGTGCAAAGAAAGAAACAAAATCTAAAGCGCCCAATTAAAAATAGAGAGATTAATGTCAATAGCGAAAAAATATTGCTCGCATATATATTCCGAAGATTTCTCTTGGTAGGGTTTATTTATTTTCAGAAAAAAAATATAGATATTTTTTTGTTACGAGAAAAAGTGTTCATCACTTACTATGACAACACCACAGTATTCATCGATTCTCTGTTAATACATACCTGAAATAGAAAGAAAGAAAAAGTTTAAGAACAGTGAATAAAAAAGCAAGTCACTTAATCGTAATATTTAATTGATTATGACAAGGAGAAAACTTCTCAATGAACTGTCACTTCAAATATTTATTTAGTGATAAATATATTACACACACACGCACACATATGTGTGTGTGTATCATTGACTATAGAATACATATAAACATGAATATGTTACACACCTATCTTATATATATATATATATATATATATATATATATGTGTGTGTGTGTGTGTGTGTGTGTGTATGTGCAGAACATACTTATTTACACTGCTATTTACGGGAACAAATTACACTACCCTAAATGCATACTAAAAATGATGGTTTGCATTTTGCGTAAGCCAGTTAATATTTAACTACTTCTGTTTTCTGAGATATACTTTGAATATAAATGTGTTTGCAGTTTTATTGCGTTAAACATATTACAGCTGTTAGAAAACTTTTTCCACGTCTATACAAAACAAATACATGAAGGCGTCACATTTGAGTGAGAAGATTTTGAGTTAATAAAATTGACGAAGTCTGTCAATATCATTATATATATATATATATATATATATATATATATATATAGGAGATATTGTTCAGGCAGATAATTTAATAGCAACCTATTTTCGCAACTAAATATGTGCCACATGAATTTTGAAAAAAAAAATAAAGAAAAAAAATATTGCAGGACTTCAAGAAGCCATATTTCTTTCATATGACCTTGGGAAATGCATGGATCCAATTACCATTTACTCATTCTATATTGCCGAAATACAACTTATTTAAATTATATGATCTTGCAGAAACAAGGATTCTAATACAACAAAAGTTCGACGTTCTCTCCTGGAGAGAGTGATCAATACATCCAAGGATAGGATTATTATCTACAAATGGAAGCATTTAATTAAAATAATTCTATATTATTTAACAAAATATTTCTAGAGACTACTTATTGCTGAAGTACACCATATATATAACTACTTCACACAGACGGACAGACACACAGATACATGTGTGCGTGAAGAATTAAGGATTAAGAATATACTAATCAAAAATATTATCAGGAATTTCTTAAAATATTTTCAAATAGAAAAATAAAATTGTACAACAAAGTGGTTACATCATTCTGTCATAGAAAACATTAACAAATTGTCTTATGTCTTGAAAAGTGTTATGTACCGTACCTATGAACACCACTGGATATAACACAATCCTCATAGATACAATATTTACATTATTCGGACTATTATACTCATCTTTGTCGCCATATTTGTTACAACATTTCAGCCATTGTACGCTCCGCTCTTCTTCATGTGGTTGGAATGTCGAACTGAACAAATTATTTCGCTCACTGGGATAGACTGTTCTAGTTCCACGTGCCATGTTTCAGAAATATAGACAGATACCTCATAAATACGTTGGACACAATTGTAATTGGGGGTAATATGCTGTCTAAGTAGTCCACCACTAGATTTTTTTTTCTTATTTCAGGCCGCTGGCTACTACTGTATATTGTTGATGTTATACTGATTACTATTTCATTTCCAACTTGAGTTTTGGTTATTCCTCATTCTATGACTCTCTCTAGGTTATAACAAACAATCAGTTCATTTTCGGAAGAGGTTAAAATATAATAATCTGAAAAGCATTTTTTTTTTCAATTGGGTTTATAATGTCATAGATTAACTTGTTTGTTTCCTTTACAACGAAATACCCATTGGTAATAGAATGTTGAAACTTTTATAAATATGTATTTTAATTCTTTCATAGTGGTTTGTTTTTGTTTGAGGGTTTATTATTAGGCAATAATTGGGACCATAACAGATGTTATTAACCCGAGTCAGGGTGGGCATGAGAACAACAGCGATTAAAAGTAGGTCCCACGCTTCTTAAAACTACAATAACAGAGGTTTTACTGTTGGATGTAGACTATCTTCATAACTAGTATTAATGTCATGGGTGAAATATCGGGGATTGATTTGATGTAAATGTTGAACACGTGGGTTGGATATTCTGATTTTCATCAAGTATTTGAATTAAACATCGAACATTTCTGGTTCAGTTTCCTTAACCATTGCTCATCTGATGATAACATATACGTGAGCCTTTTATAAGCTAAATCTGAATGTCTCGGTTTTAGCCTATATACGTAATATACAAGGTTGGCTAGTTGTTTGAGTACACAATATTAGCAGTCTATAGAGAGAAGACCTAAATTAATGATACGTTGAATAGAAAAATATTTATCATTTTTTATTTCTACATCAGATATAACAGGAGCATTAACATAGAAGCGTCCATCGTGAAAATCAATCAAAAATGTGTGTTGTTTTTGACACTAAATGAAGCGTAAAACGAAACCGAAAAAAGGAGATCCTTAAATATGGTTAGGTGAAAGGAAAGAAGAGTTGGCTTTTCGTGGGATAGCGAAAGACGCCTTTCAAAAGCTAAACAAAGTATTACGAAAGAGAAAAATTTCGTTAGAAACGAAGAAAAGATTACTGAAATATTAAGTAATACCAGTCCTCCTATATGGCATTGGATGCTAGACAATCTCCTCTCAAATAAAAAGAGACTTGAAGCAACAGAAATGTGGTCCAACAGAAAGATGCTAAGAATACAATGAACCAGACAAGTTAGTAACTAAGAAGTTTTAGCGAAATAGAAACAAAAGTAAGACATACATAACATCAGGAAGACACTGTAGAAATTTCTAGAACACATAACATGGAAATAGGACTGACAAGAGTGTCAGAAAAAAAAATATAAATTACCCAGCGACTGAC
This sequence comes from Acanthosepion pharaonis, assembly GCA_903632075.3. Taxonomy (NCBI): domain Eukaryota; kingdom Metazoa; phylum Mollusca; class Cephalopoda; order Sepiida; family Sepiidae; genus Acanthosepion; species Acanthosepion pharaonis. The sequence continues at coordinate 494,526 of CAHIKZ030001422.1, read as the reverse complement.
TATATTGTTGACGGAACATGGTTTAGAAGAGATATCAAAAAGGCAAAATTTAAAGGAACTACAAAGGACAGAAGATTGTGGGGTGCTATGATCGCCACCGTCCTGAATGGACCTGGCACATAGAAGATCAGTTGGAAAATATTGCTTCTTAGCTCTCCTCATTTTAATGCGTTGTATTAATATATTTGTAGAGTTATCCAGCTAAGACTCTCAAGTACCATGGCTGAAATGAAGGCGATCATCATAAGGTAAACCGACAAACAGAACCACATCAACCCTTTTTCGAGCAACCGAGCAAATTATCGCAAACTCGCTCGCGTAGAAGCTTTTTTCTCGAACCCAAGGGCGGTTTTATTGAATAGGCTCTTCAGAGCATTAAAATTCTATGTAACATTAATCCTCCTCTGTAGTATTGAATGCTGGAAACTCACCTCAGAGATAAAGAGTTGAACTGAGGCAAAAGAGGTGTGGTTTTATAGAAAGATTCTGAGAATATCAGGAATGAACATGGAGGGAAGTTTTAAGGAGAATAGTAATAAATACGACACTTGTACCTATAATCAGAAAGAGAAAACAGAAATTTCTTGGACATATAGTGAGGAAAAAAGGCTTCGAGAATTTGACTTTTACGAGATATATTGAATGTAGAGAAATGAAGCCAATTAACTACTTAATGAGTTTGTGCAAATGGATGACGAAAAGGGGAATAGAAACGATAGTGTAGTTGTAGAGAGACCTGATTACCCACCTCCTGAAGAGACGCCCCATATTAAAGAAGAGCTGTATGTGTAAGTATCTTTTTACAGATATTATTTTTTAAGTGAATGTATGTGACTAAACGTTAAATTGTTTTCCCAATTACCTGACGAAAACTATGTGTCTCTGTTTCTCTCTCTCTCTCTCTCTCTATATATATATATATATATATATATAGAGAGAGAGAGAGAGAGAGACGCAAACACATTCATAAATACAAGTTTAATATCTGCGCTAGCTTCTGCGGAGGGATTGGGCCTTCATCAAGATAGGTAGGTAGGGAGAGGATGCGATATGCAACAATAAACTACATAAATGATCGCTCCATTTAATTATTGCATTAATAATTAATCTTACCTTTTAAAAGACAACGATAATTATTCTGTCGCCACTTAATTTAAGTTTGATGTACTTAGGCACTTACTTTCTGTACGAACAATTATTTTGATTTCTGAGTGAAATTTGCTGAATGTCGCAAATAATTTCGATTATTCCCAGATTTATTTCCAAGACATAAAAATGTTTCATTGTACAAAAAAATTTGTCGCAAATATCACGGTAAAAAATCGCCTAAAGTAATCGCAGTAATGAAAACTAGGGAATCCAAAATTTAAGTATTGTAGGTCCGCATCCGGAACGGGATGCTTTTAATTTACTCGTGCAGTCGGCCTGATCCCAGAATGGTGTATGATGGACTACGGCCTGTAGGCGTAAATTTGAAAAAGACAGTGTCACACTGACATTCGTATATATATATATATATATATATATATATATATATATATATATTGCATACACACGTGTGTGTGTGTGTGTGTGTTAAAATATATATATATTAGTTTAATGAAGTTTTAACTTCTCCCGCTAAGAGAATGTTCAACAGTTGTCAAAATCGATATAATCTTCAATCAGAAATCGAGTTTATTGAGTTTACTTGAGAGACTCCCTTCGCGACAAAGAATTATCTTAGAAAAAGATTTCATGTCAGCAAGTGAAAACCTTAGAGATTGTTTGGTGAGACAGAAATACTCTGATTGTTTTATCGCATAATTTTCCTTTTCTGATTTTTTTTTTACTTTACAGAATAGTGGAATCGAAGAATTATGTTAGATGTCTGCAAAAGATTTCTAACTCGATTCTTTCAAACATTTTGTTAGCATAAATTCGGTTGGATCTATTTCTATAAAAAGCAGTTGAATCATTTGTCCAACGTGAACTTGTGTCGTATCCAATTGCAAAAAAAAAAAACTTCTTTAAAAAAAAAGAAGAAAAAACTTGAATTAATAAACTAAGTTTGAAACCGACAGGTACTTTCGATTTGATATTTTATGAAGTCAGCAGTCTCTCGTAAATGAATTTTAAAATATTTGACACTTAATGAACAACTGTCAATTTCAAAACTTTCAAAATTGTTTTATATTTTTCATTTACATGAATGTGCTATCCCATAAATAATCAAGGCATATTACGCAAACAATAAATTTATAATATCTGTTTCAATTTAGATGTTTGTGATATTGTAATATTTACGTGATAAATATGCCGTATTGAATCCAGCTTGAATACGTATTAGAATTATATTATTACAAACATACATATCTAGCTCTCGAATATTTTATGAGCAAATAAAACATTGTTCTATATATATATATATATATATATATATATATATATATATATATATATATGAATATGATATGTATCTACATTATGTACATGGATATACACATATATGCATTATATAATACATATTTGTCTATTTAGCAGCAAACACTTTGATACAAGTTTCGTTAAAATTTACTGTCAAGTTACTGCGGTTAAGTTTTTTTTTTTTATTTGATTTTCGTTTGGTTATGATTATTTTTTCTGTACCTAAAATGTAAAAGTTTTCTTAATGGCCTCTACGTCCGAGCTATTTCGGCTACACGTTTAGCCGTCATGAAATATATATCTATATATATATTTTTTATAAATTTAACGAAAACTGCTGACCGTGTTTGGAAAATAAAGACATTTCTATAATTATCGATACATACATAAAAACATCCATATATTCATCCTCATGCTGTCAGAAGTTAGGCGAATCATTTTAAGTTCCTGAACAATCGGGTACTACATTGATTTTTCTATTGAATTTTACTACTCTTCATATCTGAAGTGAGTGTGATGCAGTTTTTTTTATTATCAATCACGACATACACACACAGAGACATATATATATATATATATATATATATATATATATGTGTGCGCGAGCGCGCGCGCGCACACACACAGTGATTACTATATCTTATTGAGGCGAGGACCGTCTCTTCATCCATCACATCACCTGCAATTGCTTCCGTATTTCTTTGGCGTCCATGGACACACACACACGCGTGTGTGTGTGTGTGTGTGTGTGTGTGTGTGTGTGTGTGTGTGTCCGTAACCCAGTGAGATGATAGCGCCCCAAGACACAAGCGGTGAATCAAAGTCAAGGTAAGTGAGAAAACGTTGCTGAGGAGAAAAGGATATTAAAAAAATAATATTCATGGAGACAGAAGATGAAGATTGACGTTGCATTTAGTATAGTTTAAAGGAAAGCAATATGCTGGAAAATATTTCCACAGCCGAGAAGTGCGAGAGAAGCAGAAATGATAATATCTAGCTGCCAATCGAATACTACGCTCAAATTCATGCAGTCAAAGTCAGAATGATAAGAGATGATAGGAAGTATTCTATATTCTTTAAGATATTAATGCATTGCGGACCAAAGGTAAAATGTTTTATAGGGAATCATTTCATTTTGGAGAATTCCGAAAACTATTCTGGCAATAGCGTTGTGGTAAACTCTCCTACAGTAGAATGAACTCTTCCTCCTCTCATAAATGCAAACTGCAAGAGTCGGTTAATATGAAGTGGAGTTGGAGTGGTAGACGCAATGCTAATCTAATTATTACTAAGACTATTGTTTTGTCTATAGCTTCAATATACTTTTCAACCTACATTTGTCTTCTGTCTTTCTTTCTTGCCCCTAAACAGGCCACAACACATAGGCCATGCTGAAGTTTGTTCGTTTTAAACATGAAAGCACTCTGCATATAGGACATTAAGAGAATGAGAAATGGATGTTATATGTATGTATTATATTTTAATCATCTTTTAAATATATCTACATTGGACGTATTTTCATATACTGAATATCTACCATAAATTGTATTCAATTTTAAAAATTAGGGTTTCTTAATATTTTCAGGGCGTAACATAATTCAGTTTGATTTCTACTAGCACTCCTAATGCATCATCATCTTAAGCTGGAAAAATAACATTTTAGAATCCATGTTTGTTTTCTATTCAGCCATAATTTCCATGAGGACCGATGGAATTTTTCGCAACTTTTGTTCTCCGAGTGCTTCTTTCCACTAGAATAGATTCTACTTTAATGTTTGACGTCATCTTCACCCCAAAGAAAGAATCCGGTGAAGGCCAGTGCTTCCAGTGCAAATGTGGTGTGTTTTCTGTTATTGATCTGTGTTGAATTAATACACTGAATACAGTCATTGGCTTCTTGATCGCCTTGTCGCAACTCAAAGACAACTAGCACTGGTGCTAATCAGATGCGAATCTAAGACGACTTAAAATTAATATTAAATGAATCAAACTTCCTTCGAGCTAACAGACAATGCAATCATTCAGCTAGACAAGACGCTGGGAACACCGAATCTTATTTACATGGAAGATGGGACTGTTTTCAGATAATCATTTTTATCTACGTTACTTCTAATTCATTTCGATTATTTTAGTTAAGTCAATTTTTATTCAAATTTATTTTAGCGCTATTTTATATTCGACGATGTAATGAAGTGAATTTGAAATATTCACAAGTTTGACAAATCTGCCAGAACATTGATTCTACTGCGAGAATTTAAATTTTAAATCGGACCCTCCAGAATTACGACTGAAAATTTAGATTTTGTAGTTGTTTCCATTCATTTAAATTGTTAGAAAAATGAAAAGGCACCCCAACATTTTATTATATTTCTTGCTAACTTCAAAATATTAAATGCAACGTCAAACGCCATTTCTAACTTTCTCAATTCTGCTCTTTTAACGTGTTTTTTCTTAGCACTGAAGATTTCCCATTTTCTTTCACTCAGATGACCCATTGCGTCTAGATGGAATTATAGCTTTGTTTGTGATGAAACAATTAAATATGGCCTGCAAAGAACGAACATCTTGTTTATTTTTTCCATTAATATCGTCTATGTCAAGGAAAGGTGTAATATTTATAAGAAATAGTAGATTACTTAAGAAAATATTGATAGCAATTTACAAGCGACTTAGGGGAAGCTGAAGATAGATTTTCCATCATAAAGTTTTCGATATTTATGTTGGGATGTCTTGTTCAGAAATAGAAACTGTGTGATGTCCCTGGATAGAAATAATGTAATAAATATATTTAAACGAAATATTAAAAGAATTATATTAAAAATAACATAAAGTACCAAAGACTTTACGATATCCTACAAAAGAGAAATAAACTACGGAAATTACAGTTTTCTTCTTACGAATCCAAAATTTGAAAAGGATTCGGATTTGTCGCTCACGTGAAATTGAGTCAATAAAACATCACATATTATGGTAAGAACTGAAAGAAAAGGGAAACTCGAAAATAATGTATAAACTACAGAAGTGATGGTAATTAAAGGTTCACTGCTGAAATTGGAAAGTCAATATTAGGCCATTGTCTAGATTCTTTGCTTCGGTGATGGGCTAGAAGTTTCAATGTTAAAAGATGAATTAAACAAAGTAATGTACATTTTCTGAGGAATATTTTCGCTCTCAAAGAAGATGTAGCATTGTCCTCACTAGTTGCATGGGGAGAGAGGGCTGTTTTATAAAATAAATAAAAAGTATGAATGATATTTTTCATGAAGCGAAAACAAAATTACATGTGTTAAAAGATAAGCGTTTATTATGTTTTGATTAAATAACTGAATGGGATATATTCAAAAATATGTATTTAATATAACAATCATTGCTATGATGATGTGTGCCTATATATATATATATATATATATATATGTGTGTGTGTGTGTGTGTGTGTGTGTAAACCGACTGAAACATATATTAAATACATTTGTAGTTGTATGTGTGTGTGTGTGTATATATATATGTGTGTGTGTATGTATGTATGTATAAGAGACAAGAAGAAAATCTATACCTAGCCGACGAGTTGCGTACGCTGACGAGCTTTGACATGGCACTATAGGATTTATTATGCTTCGAATGTTTATATACACAAAAGCAAATATATCGTTGGTATATAAAGACTTGTAACTTTGAGAATGTTCAGGAATATTCATCAAATGGTCGAATGATCAGTTAAAGCATATAAAAAATCTGGTGAAAAGTAAAGTTAGCGAGTAATATGCAATAATTTTTCTTTAAATGAATATTGCTTGGATTGTAATTTGATTTTTATGGTATGAGATGGACGTGCATGTTCTCCATCTTCAAAGGCGGAAGTGATGCAGTTAACACTTTTCTTTTAATTTTTCGACATATTTTTCTTGTGTATGTTGGATAGGAAAGTAGTAATTCTTTCAGGAAAGGTGTGACTGAGAAAAAGTCAGGGCGTATATTAATATTTTCATATCATTCGATGACGTCTCACACATGGATTTTCCTTCGGATAACATTACATTCTCTTTTGATGAGTGTGGTATTATTTTAGATCAAAATTGTGGTCGAATTTATTGAATATTACTCGCTCACTTTACTTTTCTCCAGACATGGAATTAGGGTATTTTGTGTCCTCCATATGCTTGGCCTGACCTTACAACCACCTCACGAACATTCATGGAAGTTCTAATCTTTTCAAGCTTTGATAAAACAATGACACCATCACTTTTGTGCAACATAATAATCCTACATTGCCTTGATAATGTCCATCGGAGGACGAAATGTTTCGGCTAAGTATAGTTTTTTTTTCTATCGTTTTTTATTCATTTTGTCTCTTCCACTGATACACACCATCTGAGAAGAGTCACACACACACATATATATGGTTATTTTGAATATTAACTTTTGGCTGTACGTTATATAACGTGAAAGTAATTTTATTTTCTTCTTTATCGTTAGAACGTACCCTAGATTTTAACACGTTTATTCCAGAATGATAAATAATTATGTTGATTATTGGGTCTTATGAGTTGATATAGATTAATTGAAAAATGGATATCATATATTCAATTGTTGACTCACAGAGTTTTATTGCCTTGAAGGAAGTGTCGTCCGTTATTTTAAGTTTCATCTTTCTGTATACTGTGTTTCCGTACAGCCCATTGGTTAGGAGTATTTCAAGTGATTCTACGATAATTAAAAGTGGCAGTATCTCCATATAATATGGTTCCTTTCGATTTTAAGAGATATAGTTACCGATAGATATAAGAAATTTATCCGCGCAGGGGTTTATGTAGTGTGTACAAGAGGAATGTGTTGCGACATGTAATCAATATATTTAAACAGAGAAAGAAAACATTCATCTATCAAGTGACCCAACCCCTTTGATGTCCTAAGGAAAAATTTCTCACATTTCTAAAATCAATTCATGATGACATTTGTATTTACTGTTGTCTTTGCAATGGTAAGTTTCTATCTGCTTTAATTTTCAATAAAATCTAGGAAGGTCACCTACCTGAGTGATATACACTTTTGCATAATAAATTACATAACGATTAGTTTATATATATATATATATATATATATATATATATATATATATATATATATTTAGCCAGCAATCCTTCGTTTATGCAGGTTTCATTAAAACGACAGACACGGTACTACGGTTAAGCTTTTTATTTAATTTTTCTTGTGTTCAAACAAGAGCTTTCTTTTCTGGACAAAGTGTGTGTAAAAACTGTTCAAATATTTTTTTTTGCTCCGAGCGCTTTCGGCTATACCTTTAGCCATTATCAAGGACGATTCAGTTATTCAGCTTAATTGAGTATGTGCATTATGTGTATGTTTTAGTGTATTGTAGAGATGTTATTAATTTCCGAATAAGGTTAGCACATTGTGGCCTTGTTCGTAGTTATTATTGTTAAGAGTTGGCTTATTCTTTTTTTATTATGAAATCTTACATTATTTTTAATCTTTTTTTACAGGTGGACGAAGTTATTATATTTTTGTTTTCTCCTAGTATGTTTCTAATGGAGTCCGGTAAGTTTGTATGTGTGTTTAAATGCGTTCTAATGGAGCTGTGGTCAGATAGTTGTAACGTAAGATGTCTGGATAAGCATGTGGTTGTATAACGGATGTAATTATTTATGCGTCCGGTTTGATCAGGAACACAGTTCCTTAAGGGGCATTTGAACTCATAGATAATGTTCGTTCTTTGTAATTTTGACTTAGCTGGCGTGTTGTTATTTTTGAGGATAAGGTTAGCCGTTTTAAATTTTTTATAATAAATAATGAATTTGATTTTTTTTTTATTCGGGTCAATTGGGGTAGTGTATTTCTGTATTTGTGACATGTTATAAAGAAATGTTATGGATGCGCACTGCTTATGAGTCCCAAATGTAGTACGAAACGACTGTCTATTGCTTTCTGTTGACTATTCTTCTAGACACGACTATTTAATTATGATCGTTTCAAATCCTCATAATAATGTGTTCACTAGTATATCATAGCTTGTACCGGCTTGTAATGCTCTGGTTGGAGCGGCTTGGAGATAAAAAACGACGCGCGTGGAGATACAGTTCATTGGGTTAGGGTAACTCGGATGGGTTACACCACGGAATTTGTGAAGAGCGGTGATATATCAAGTCTAATTAGTTACGTCTTCGTCGCCAAAGCCCGTTGGTACAGGTGGTACGATGCTTGCGTCTTATGGTAAAGGTCCGGGTTCGATTCTCGTTAATAGATTCGCACTGCTGATGAGAGACAAATATAGGATGTCCAGTGCTTTCCACATTATGTTGAGGATTTTTCTAGGCTCGATGAATTACTTAATTATGTGTATGTGTGCGTATACATACACACACACACACATATATATATATGTGTCTGTGTGTGCATATATATATTATATATATGTGTGTGTGTGTGTGTATATATATATATATATACACACAATTCCTTATAATCTCTATCAGCGACAACATGTTTTGCTTTGAATGTTCAAGCAAAATAAAAGACTAGATAAATTATAGCTATTCTTCTTATTTCTTTAAATGCTTTGTACGATATTTTTTTTCCTTATCTTGTGGCTAACAATCCTTATTAGTAAGTTACTTATCAGACAATGATAAGGAATAATTTCTATGCGATAATAAATGGTCTGTTACAAAGTACAAGTCATTGATTCCCAGGTGAAAAAAATTGTGAGAAAGAAACGGTAATTCTAATGACATTCTAATAGGCAAATAAGATATTTTCCAATTGTTAGCTTTATTGAAGCGGTTGAGACCGAGAGAAAAACAGATAAGGTGGAGTACACATCAGAGAGAGAATCGTTCCCAATCCTGTCATTCTCGCGAAGTGATGAATAAGAAAAAACAAATCCACCTTGTCAGTCGAATGAACAGCTGAACGATAGGAAGATACATCATGTAATGAGTACTTTTTTGGAAAACGGAAGGGTTGATTTTTTTTTTTTACACATCAAATAGTCAATTCATCGCTTGTAAAATGAATATGTTCTGAATGACAAGCCATTGATTATGTGAAGAGATAAACAGGTTTTCGGTCGGATTGTTACAAGGATTATGTAGGTCAGGCTTTATTTGTTATCGAAATGGATGATTATGGTGATAAATGATTTTATGTATATGGACATTCATGTTTACGTGAAAAAAACCTCTATATGCAACATTTAAATTCGAGTGTAGAAATATGCTTACATCTATATTACTCGTAATGTCTTCACTAGTTGTTGCCCTAAGACGAATTTCCCAATTTCAAGATACGAACAATTTTTTAACAGCAGTGAAATAACAATCTCAGTAAAAAAAAATAATAACTGAAATTAAGATAAAACGTATCAGTAAACTAATTAAAAAAACAGTTGATGTAATCTCTGCTAGAATGTATAAGTTTTAAAAGGAGGCATATTGGAAAACCATTATATCTGTATGTTATAATAGTAGGTCAGTTGGACATCGTCTTGTAGAAAAAGATCATCATGACGAAATTCACTTAGCCAGGAATTTGAAAACACAATATCTACTGTTTGGCATTCGCACCGGAAGCTTCAATACCAACATTTCAGAATATTTGGGTGTGAATTTGAGCTAAGTGCAGAGGATTCAGAAAGAGCTGGATGAGTCTAATGGTGATTACGAAAGTACGGCAGATCGGAAAACTCAATCTTAACGTTCTAATAATAACGAACCACCGAATTTGTTGGTGAGGACCTCACACTTAACACAGAGGAGTGCATCAAGAGACTTGAAGAGATAGTGCTTCCCTAAGTCAAGAATGTGGATGCTGGAAACACTATATCTGACAAGATGACTCAGCACCATACCACATAGGCAGGAGAACCCGCTCATAGCTGTCACACATTTTCTGCAACAATATCTTCCCCTTACCCCTGGTCACATAACTCCCCAGGCAACAAGCTTCTTGATTATTATGTGTGGTGCGGAATTGAGCGAGAGCCCAACAAATCTGCTTGTAACACCAAAGATTAATTGATTACAAGGATCAAGGCAACATTCTCCAACTTAAATCTTCAGAAGAGTTGCAAGAGATTCCGAGTCATCTGGAGGTAGTGGGTGAAGCCAATTGCGATTTATTGAATAAATGCACACGTTAGTATTTCCAGATATTTTTATGTAATTTTGCTAGGTATATAAGAATTCATTGATATTTTCATTTTTGCATAATTGAATTTATCCATCACACACTGTATATCACTCAATCTTCTCGCTCTGTCTCTCTCTCTCTCTCTATATATATATATATATATATATATGTGTGTGTGTATGTTTCATTAAACACGAAAGATAAGGTACTACGGTTAAGCTTTTTATTTAATTTTTCTTGTGTTCGAATAATAAAAAAAGAAATAAACAACTCTTAACAATATTAACTAAGAACAAAGCTACAATGTGCTAACCGTATTCGGAAATTAAAAACATCGCTACCACACACTAAGACATATACATAATGCACACACTGAAGTAAGCTGCAAAATCGAATCATCCTTGATAATGTCTTAGGGTATAGCCAAACGTTCTCGGAAATATAAAACATTTGGACAGTTTTTGCACACCCTTTGTCCAGAAAAGAAAGCTCTTGTTCGCACACAAGAAATATATATAAAAAGCTTAACCGTAGTACCTTATCTGCCGTTTTTAATGCAACATGCATAAACGAAGGATTGCTGTCTAAATATACAATATATATATATATATATATATATATATATATATATATATATATATATATATATATATATATATATATATATATCCTGTCTTGAGAAATATTTTTCTGTCTGATTTCTACAGTACAACCGAATAAATTCAATTAGTATTTAAAAAAAAAGGATGATTTTCGTTGTTCTAATCTGTGCATAAATTGTAGTTGTCGACCGGCTGAAAGAAGGCAGGGTTAAGCACGTTGCTACATTTGATGCATCTAACAAACTATCGCTAAGAATTATTTTTGTAATATTATATAAACGAATAAATATGCGAAAAAATGTCAGTAATTAATTATGTGTGAGGATTTCAGTTTTGTTTGCACAACAAACGATTGAATAATCACTCTGGTGAAAGGTTCGCTGAAAGGCTACTTAGCAAACAAGAATTGCTCTTAGGTCCAGAAAAAAACAAAAAAAACAGACATTACTCTCAAGGTCCTTGGCTAAAATATAACTTACCGATTTTTAAATATTCCTTTTTGGGATGGAAAATATTGTCGATCATATTCTTTTATGAGCTTCCAAAATTTCATTCTAAGAGATATTTCGTCGTCTGCCAATTCAAAGAATAACGCGCGTCTCAAAAGACGTCAGATATATGAATACAAAAATTCAAATATTTTGATCTAGTCTTTTTTTACGACGCAGTAGGTGATGGCTGCTTCGGTTACTGCTATTCAGTAAATACTTATTTAAGACATTGCGTATTGAGAAAGACAATATTCGGAAAATGCTATTGAACTTCAAACGCTATGATCTTGGGAACCTACAAAGGAAGAAGTGTAAGAGCTAGACAATTTCTACAGACGACAACTGCGAATTCTGATAGGAAACAAAAAGTTAAAGTACCCTCATACTATCTCCAACAAGCTGATGTCAAGAATCCCATTTGCCTTTGTCATTTTGAAAGCAAGACAGAAACTTCTTGGGCATATTTTGCGAATGGACACAAAATGCCCAGCTAAAAAAGACATGGAGTTTTATTTTGATAAGAATGATTTTAAAAGTTTCAGATTTAATCCAATAGCCACCAGAGTCATAACGTTGAACTGATACATTTAAAGAGTAAGGCAGTAAGATCCCACCTTTTCTTTGGAGAAGTTTAAAATCAAGGAAGATCTGCAACAAAACCGCAAAATCGTAGAGGGAAGAGAAGGCTGACAAATATTGTCGAATCGGTATACAATGTCACTGAAGATGGGACAACATGTAAATCATGACCTCAAATCGAAGTAGTTTTGATTATGATGATTTGCACAAAAATTGAGTTCATTTCGGTGTCAGCCGATTTTGTGCAAAAAATTAATTTTCAATGACTATATGTAAATCTATTAGCAAACGACTTCTACAAATCTCTCCTCTCTCTCTCTCTCTATATATATATATATATATATATATATATATATAAAATGAATGAATTTCATCTAAATTGTGGAAAAATTATTGCAACAGTGACATTTTATTTTCACAGATATATTTACCAAAGCTACGCAAACTTATCTTAAAATACTAAAAGTTTATTCAATAAAAGCGCCATTGGCATCTACCACGGTTTCCAGGCGACTTCTGCATGTCTTCGAGACAGTCTCCTTGTTTAAGTTGGTGACTGTTGCCATAATCCTTGCCTTAAGTTTATCTTTCATGCTACAAGAGGTTTTGATGTTCTCTCAGTCACACATAAGAAAGAATGGAATTGCAGTCTTGGAAAATATATGGCCAGACTTAAGTGGTGATATGGTCATAGAAATTGTCTGGCTGCCGTGATCTACTGCTTGTGTGGCATTATGCAAAATCCTGTTGCCAGAAATAAGTTCTTCCAGCGGCCCCACTCTTAACACAGGGCAGCACTACCTCATCAAAGTCTCCATTTTTTTAGTTTTAGGCCCTGTGGGTAGATGAATGGAGGCATAACTTCGCCATCACCAGTGACCACTCTACACAACGTCGTAATCAACATGAGACTTATCCAACTATTTTCGAATCCTATGCACTCTCCTCAGATTGACACCTAAATATTTTGAAATGTTTATATTTCCGATTCCGGCGTGAATGCTAAGTAATGCAGTATGCAGTTTCCAAGTATCTGGCGGTGGGATTTGTACCATGGCGTTTGTTTTCTCCCATACGGTGCCCAACTGACCCTACTATACTGTGCAGTCGACAAAATGAAAACCAACCAACGCGCATGGACGTATCCAATCAAAATAAACTAAAACATCATTCTTTTCACACAATTTGTCCTAGAGAATGTTTGCCACACATATTTTGAATATTGTCTCATATTTCATTACACGTAACACGTATGTACCCAATAAGCAATTGCCAAAAACAACATACCATTAATCTGCTTTTTATCATTTCTATCTTGATCTCTGAGGAAGCTTTAATAAAGTGAAACATATTAGATTAATATCTGTTTCCGACTTGTGTTTATATATATATATATATATATATATATATATATATATATATATATATATATATCCTTTCATATAATTACATCTGATAGTAGTCCCTACTTTCACACACTGAATAAACACGAGGAAATCATATCCACCACAGACGTTAACGTTTCCTACTATAAGAAATTGCTTGATATTTGTTTAGTTTTTTCAGCTCAGTTCATTTTACCACACTGGTATTATAATTGAGAATTCTACATGTATTAATTTCTTTTGTTAAATATTAATAGACAATGTCGTGATTAGAGAACATTTATTATTTTTAACAGACTCAGGTTTAAGGATAATTTCGAAAATCGTAATATTTGAGACACGGATACTTGAAAATTTATTTTATTTGCTTTTCATATTGATTTTACCTATAAAAAATATTTTCATAAATTTCAATATCAGGTGATCAATTGTCTCAATGCATAAAAACATTTCGATGTAACCCAAACTTAAAGAGAGAAAAAAATTTTGCATTTGCACTGTCACATACAGTAATCATCATACGGCTAGTTCTTGGCCATACATCAGTCTGATAGGTGTTTTACTATGGCGATTATCTGTGCATAACGTTTATTCGCTTTTGAATACAGGGCGAAATAGTTGGGAATGTAAGAGAGTGAATAGTCATGCATATAGGTTATACACAGAACAGATAATAAACAAGCTGGGCATTTACACTATTTACATTCTTTGCACTGTTGTCCTCATCTTTGTTTCTATATTCACGAAATTTCGGCCGATGTACGCTTCGAGCTTCTTCAGGTGTTATGTTGTATTTTCAAACCGAAAACAAGGTGTTGTGAGTACGATACGTGACCACAACAGAGGGACCAAATCTTGGAGGTTTGAGTCACAAAAAAAAAGAAGCTAATAATGAGATTTCCAAAAAAGGGTAGCACGTTGAATTAGAACAATTTACTTGTGGAGACTAAATATAGGGTTCAGTTCGAAATTCCAACGCATATCATCTGAAGAAGGGAGGTGTGTATAACAGCTGAAACGTCGTGTATATAGCAAAATAGACGAGAACAACTGTCCGAACGATGTAAATAGTTATAATACCACATACAGATAGATACCAAACTGAGTATCTATAAATAGTTTTCTGCCAGTCATTAATCATAAAAGAAGATAAACTTATGTTCCCGAAATGCTTAGTAATCACTCACAACGTCTCCGAGGACGCCGAGGGACAAAGCCCGGACGTGATTTCTCTGACAAGGAATAATAATGCTTAAGCAAATGTGAAAATATTCGACAACAAAAAAAAAATACCCGGGTAACAGAAGGAAAGTAGTCAAAAAAAAGAAAAAAAAAAAAAAAAAAAAAAAAAAAAGAAAAAAAAAAAAAAAGAAAAAAAAAAAAAAAAAAAAAAAAAAAAAGAAAAAAAAGAAAAAAAACAACATGCAATAATTAAAAAACTGAGTCAAAAAAACAACAAAAAAAAAACAAAAAAAACTTTTTTGAAAACGATTTCAGCAATGTAGGAGCCGAGATGATTATTATATCAGAGATTGATAAACATAATTTTACCGTACTGTTTTAGAATTTCATCTTTTAATTTTCGTTCAATTTTGTCACCGAGTAGAAAGCGTGACAATGGTATGAACGATTTTCGCACGCAGGTGTTAGTTGATTTACACATTTCTTTTTTTCTTTTGGTAGTTTTAGTGTGCTGAGGTATATTGATAACAATCTATAGAGTGTGGGATTATTCTAAAATAGGCGAGACAATCAGTCGGCTCGTCTGAAACAAGTTAGTGACAAAGTTTCCAGTTTTGTCACTAGAATTGTTAAACGTGTTCTGTCAAGAGATTACCAGAAACACCTTTTATCAACGATAAAATAACGCCTAAAATCTCTATTTTAGAACGAAGTTTGTACTATTCAAATATTTCACATCCAATATCGTTTTAATAGATGTAAAACTCGAATCAGATAATCGACGAGACGAGATCAAATTCTGGTCAAAACTGTAGTGTTCACTTTCCGACAAAATTATTTCCATGCCTGATGATGACTAGAAGAACTGTCGAAAGTACTTGCCTATTTAAGGAGGGCCTAACACCGTTTATAATTAAAAAACAAAAACAAGTATCATAAAATTCATCGAGTGATTAGTGGGTTAATGCATTTTTATAATTTGGTTAGCGAAAAGATTTCGCCATTTTATATCATTAACTTTACTAATTTACTTTTTGTATGAATGATTCATTGTAATTTATATTAAACTGCACCACATATTTGATTTAAAAGAACTGATCCGACGTGCAAATTTTCGGGATAACAACCGAGACATTATTCTACTTATTGAACACTTTAGTTGATGCCACGTTGACTGACAAACTCCTACAAAAAATGCTAAATTGCCATTTTACTAAAAAAAAGCACTCACTTACATTTAAAAAAAAAAAAAAAAAAATCAATCTTAGCGTTGGGATTGCACGCGTCACAAGTTTGTATCCGTTATCAATAACACATTAAAAAAATATTCCTATTCGCATTATATTTTTCGTCTCAGATTCTACCTGAATTTTACCAATATTTAAGGATATTTTATATCATTAACATTACTAATTTCCTTTTTGTATGAATTATTCATTGTTTATACATATAAAGGCTAGCTAAGGCGGCTAGCCAGTCCCTATTTCACAATCTCGCTCAGGCATATTTGTGTTTGTTTAACACCCACAGAGCCCACCAGTGTTTTAGACTGCAACTATGTTTAGCAGACCTTAGTTTCAAGTCATCATGACAGAGGGTTTAAGAGTGCTGACATCGTTGAAATTGTTGATCAAGATAGACAACAGGCTCTCTTATATATATATATATATATATATATATATACACACAGTGGGGGTATCAAATATTCGTACACCATGAAATCTATTAATTAACATTGTTATAACTTATGAAAATTTTTAAATACATACAATATTCCTACACATTTACGTAATTCTGCATTATGAAAATGCATTTAGATATATTTTTTTATAAATGGAATGTTTATTCATAAAAATTCATGGCAAAAAAATATACTAAAAAATTATCTTTAAAATCAAAAGTTTAAATTGCCTGTATTTACATAAATCTTTGTCAAAAAATGCTAGATTCTTCCAATTTTCCCAATGAAATTTCATTTCTAATATAAGGTTATCTCCGCACACAAATCATATACAATAATTATCATCATGGAACAATCAAAGTCACAATAATAAATGCTCATGAAACATTCGAATGAAGAAAAATCTATAGCAAAATAGTAGATATCACGAACATATTTACTACTATTATTTCCGTTATTGTTAATGAAAAGTATATGAAAGATTTTGAGAACAAATCGAGAACTGGTGCACCACGCAAGATCCCCCCCAAATCAATGGGAATTATTCAGGGCAAAATTCAAGAAAATTCACTGAATACACTGAGAGATATTCAGGAAGACTTAAGTCATAAGCTATTATTACTCTCTTCGGAAAAATAAAAACTGATGCATTGAATTAAGCATTGAACTTCATAGCAGTCAACAAAGATCGCGTTCTCCAAGACAAAATCAACTACTATTGAAGAAATATGGAGAGGCTCGATTAAAATTAATTTTGTGCCTAAGAATAAACCTGAATCCTTATTAAAAAGTGATTTATAGGCAGATGAAGCAAAACTTGATTTATTTAGCCGTAATTCAAGGACTTACGTTTGGAAAAATATGGCATATCTTTGCACCGTAGAACAGAATTCCAAAGTAGGAAGATGTGGTTTGCAATATCATTGTTTTGTAATGTTTTTCTGCTCATGGTTCGGGTAATTTAGAGATAACAAATGGCAGAATGAATTCATAAATATACCAAGATTTTGGTTTATAATTTATCTCGGTCAGTAGTAAAGATTGGACTCCAAAATGAATCGTTTTTGCAGAAGATAATGATCCTAAACCTACAACAAATCATACGGCTAAACATACGAAAAATGGATTATTGTAAACAATTTCAAACTCGAATGACCATCACAGTTTCCAGACATGAATTAAATAGAGAATTTGTGGTGCTTATTGAAAATTGAACTTAATAAAAGAGCTCGGAAAAACACCGAGGACCCAAAGAGAACATATAAAGAAAAATGGAGTAAAATGGCAACGGAATCTTGCAAATCACTGATTAAAAGCTACATAGAAACATGCCTGTTGAAGTGAATAATGGATATGCTACAAAGTATTAAACAGGTATCATAATTTTGTACACATACTTTTTTCCACATGGATTTTTTAGTAGTTTTATAGAGTTTCATTAATATAAAATTTTTTCTGTTTTTTTAGTATATTGCAGCATAATGCCATGGTATAAAAAAAATTTAATGACTGTAAAATACTTTTATAAAATCTATGTTAAAATTTACAGAAATGTATTTGCTCCAGCTATATATATATATATATATATCAGACGATATGAAAAGAATTTACATAAAATAGACAAAACTTGTCTATATTATTTAATGCATCACTGAAAAAAATCTGCCTAAATACACAATATATATATGTGTGTGTATAAATATCTATATATACATACACGCACCAATATATATATATATATATATATATATATATACGCACTAATATATATATATATATATATAATCCGTAAATGGAGAGTGTAATCCAAGTGGTTCTTTTTAATATAAAATATTAAAATGTAGATCGGTAGAGAGCTCAATGCATAGGCTACAGAGGAATATGATATCCATGAAGGAAACACTTAACACATCACGAAAACACGGTAATTGATAAACATTTATACACACACCATTTTTATAATCCTCCCTCACACGTTAGTAATGTTGAGATTTCAAGATTGACAACATTGAATGAAACAGACCGATTATATTACGCCTTTGAATCCCTTTCATCTGTACTCATATATTGCTAAAACATTTACAATATTATGTATGACTAGATATGAGTTGACTTGTCGTTTGCCTTCTCATTTGACTTCAGCAAACATTTCCGTGCTATATTCTTCTAAGTTGCCTCCACGCTCAAATAATTTGACCTATGAAGAAAACGTTAAATCTTGCCAGAATTGAAAAGTTATCTTAGCTTTATAAAATCCTTTTCTATCCGCTATGATTGCATTGCGAAATAATATGCTAAGTTTTCTTTTCTTGTTTCGGAAAAATCTAATATTAAATTTTGTCACGCGGTTAAGTATAGAAATATTTTTGACATCAACAAAAGTTGGAACCTGACAACGGCCGCAATTAGTCTCTCGCCAGAAGTGTTAAGTCGATGCAGTAAGTTTCCTGACAGCTGTTTGCAATTATGCTATATGAAGGAGTTTGTACATCTGCCAAACTGAAATTTAAATATTCTTATGGGGATCGTCGGTTAACAACTCATTGTTAACATTACGCAAAGTACGGCATTAGCGACGTTGCCTTCATTAGTAAAAGTTCGCGATTTTCAAAATCGATCATTAAATTCTTTATTTGTAGCTGGAATAATTGTCCAAGCGAAAGGAAGGCAATGTCTATAATTGGAAAACGTGTTCTCTGTAGAAGAAAAAAAACAAAGAAAACACCTATATTGACAAAAGCTACCAAAAAAATAGAATATATACGAATAAAAGGCGTCTGTCGCTTTATTATCAAGACAATTTTTTTTTAAAGTGATGATTTAATGCGGTATACTGACATATTATGGGTCTTTCTAAAGAAACCAATTCATTCAAACTGAATCAGCAAATTTAGGCTGTGCCAGTCTAATTGAAAGGAAAAGATTTTCCTTCAGATATTTTCATCTTGTCAGATTTAGCACGAGACCGTCTTCATCAAGGATGATTGATTAGTATGAGCAAGAAAGAAGTTCATATGTTACCTTTTATATTGACTCTCATATATATCGTCGTCTTAATATGTCAAATCGCTCCTTGTTACGAGTAAGGTATTGCTAAATGTTTCCACCCTACTGTCTTATCGGCCGCTTTACCAATTTTATCTGAATATCGATTTTTCGTTGGTCTAATGCAAAAGTTGAGGGCATATCAAACGGTATTGACTGATATTCTTAGAACTATGTGATATAGACAATTGACTGTATCTCTTTTCCTTATGAACAGGATTTTTACCTTATGTTCATTTTACATTATTAATGTTGCTCACCTTGTTTTCTCTTGCGTATATATTTCTTTGCTTAGTATACTTTTGACCTTTTCTTTTTCTTCTTCCTTATTGCAAAATTTGTTAATTACATTTTTGTGCCTTTTTGGCAAGTAAAAATCAAAAGGGAACTTTTTACAAAGCAACACGCCCAGTGGATTAGTTGGTCACTGTAGCGAATCTAACCAGAAATCTGATTTAAAAATGCTACTTTTAGTAAAAAAGACAAGTAATTCTCTAAATGAAAATTGATCGAAAGTCTTTAATCACTAGATCAGGTGATTAAAAATTTCATCTTTCTAGGCAGATTTGTTATCACAGCATAAAGTATAAAAAAAAACACAGATAGAAATAATGTAGGGTATATAATCGAGAATATATACCCAAAACTCACACACATACATGATAGATATGTATGTATGTATGTATGTATGTGTATATTTATATAATTAAATATTTCAGTGTCCACCTTTTTAAATGCGCATGTGTAATAACATAAATATAGATATCAGTTAACTACGATCATATTTTAAAAGAACAGTAATTAATTTTTTTTTAATTCATAATAAATTCCCCTTACATACATCACAGACACACACACACATATATATATATATATATATATATACTTTGATTTATGAATTACTTGCATGCTAAAAGTTCTGTTGATTACCGAAATTGACTCCAAAACTTAAGTAGCGCCAAGTAAATACGGCTGCATTTTAAGAAAAATTGGCGATACACGGGTTTTCATCCGCTGATATAAAAAGTGTGCACATAGAAAAACATAAAAATATTCAAGTCAAAATTGAAATCAAATAGAAAGAGAAACGCAGTGTGAATAATGAAGACCAATGTGTGTATTAAAAAAGCGGAATGGAGGAAATGGAACAGAAAGCCTCCAGAAAAGAATAGAAAATATATGACTCAAAAGAATAAAAATATATGCAGTCAAATCGCGAATATATATATATGTGTGTGTGTTTGTGTGTGTGTGTCAGTGAGAGAAAGAAAATGTTATTTTTAATAATGAGTGTTAATACAGAGTCTGTAAGGTATTCAAAGAAATGTAACTGTGCTCCCATAGTTATGTGGTAATCAATGTGCATTTTATCATTCCAGTGCATCAATGGTGAGCAATCATGTGACGCCTGATATGGAACGGCATGCTGTAATATATGTGACACACGTCAAACACAGCGATGCTGAGATTGCACGTTTTTTTGAAGTCGCCAGTTCGTTTGCACACAAAGATCGGAAGCAGATGGAAGCCCGAAGCGGGGACGTACCACATGTTGCGAAGCGTAAAAAGCATTCACAGAATTCTGACATTATCAAGACACCAGAATTCGTAGAGCGGATACAGAACATTATCGATGCAAATTCCGGAATGTCCCTCAGTGTCATTGCAAGTTATATCCAAGTGTACACAGATACAACCGGCTATTTGGTGCATGAGGACATTTGTTAATTCATACACAATAAGGAAAGGGTAGTTTTATAAGCGCATACAAGAACAATGGTTGCTCCGAGCAAATCGTTTACTAAACAAGTTGCAACAGCCAGAAGAACATGGTATGCGTGAATTTGTTTTTATTTTCTATTGAAACGAAAGAAATTTCAACCATATTAACCGGACAAACAACAGGTGGTCGGATGTATCTCGTGTTATGCCTGCCAAGTTTTCCGCTTCTCTGATGGTATTAAGTGTGGTGAGTAGTGAGGGACACGTCTCACTGGGCAGACTTTGTATGCAATTCTAGGCTGTGTGTATTTCAGAAGGATTATGTATCCGCTCACAAAATTGTCGCCACCCAAGACTGGATGACAATCTGCATGACCATTTCATACCAAACACGTGGCCACATAACTTCCCAAGCTTAAATCCCCTTTAGTTACACGTGAGTGTTGCTCAACGGGAGACTTATTAAGGGACCTACAATAACTGATTCCTTGAAAGCCGTCATTACCCGAGTAATGTTTAATATCAATACAGACCATGAGATGCGTGCGTGTCATCTATTTCGGTTCTGTTGCTGTGTAACAAGTTTTGTATCAATAAATTTTATTTAATTTTAAGAAACAGGTACTTTTCGTACAGTTTTCAAAGTGACCACAAATACATTACGCTCCCGGCTAAGACATATTTGTCCGTTTTATATATATATATATATATATATATAAATGATAAACACTAATATTCCATGGTCATAATTTATTCCATTGGAATCGTAAATACGATCCAATTCATCAGACCAGTAATATTATATATATATATATATATATATATATATATATAGTAACTTCAAAATTATCCAAAGTAACAATTGAATTGTCCAATTGTTTGATTAAGCTCTGGACCGTTGTATCTTAGAAATTGCTGTATATATCTTACTGGAAATCTCCGAGGTTTTGATAACACTACTGGAATCTATTTTGAAAAATAAAAATATATAATTACTCTCTAACCTTAACATAAGTATATTGATGAATTCGATCATAAACGAAAATGACATGTTCGTCATTAATTAATCAGAGCTAAGGTTCGGAAGCTCATGAAGATTTGAAATAAAGTTCAAATATACATTTATTATTCCAGGGTCATTTTCCAACTTATTCATTATGAGCATCGCGCTCTCTAACATTCTAACTTTCTATCATGAAGTAACAAGGTGCGTCAGATGTTTAACGTAATATATTACTTTCAGATATTTTTTACTGTTTTGGGACGGTAATAGTTTAAACTCTACTCCCACATGCGAAACGTCTTATGAAGTGTCTTTGATCTTTCTAATTGATTTCTTTAGTTCCAAGTGGAAATGGTGATCCCTTTTCCTGTTTTGACATCCCGATCCATATCACTCTCTACTTCCCCTTTTTTATACTTATCAATTTATCGTGAATGATATATGAAGATGGAAGCCATAGTGCGTATCTTCATACCATTATTAAAGGCCTAAAGTTTTCCTCTCACCATTACTCAGTTAGGAAGGCAGTGGGTCTGACACAAAACAATTTTAGCTTGCTCTCTTGCTAGCTGAATAAATCAAATTTTTTTTCCGTGATACGAGAAAGAGTCAAATTGGCTAAATATCGTATCTGAAAACCTGAGAAAAAGTAACTCAATTCGTGTATTTTTTTTTCAGATATGGATAATTATATTTATACACGATATGAACAACATTTAGTTACAATATACAATATATACAATCCTAAGGTGCCAAGCAAACCTACCTAGGTTTCACATAAAGGGATATTCAGGGTAAAGCCGGCTTTACCCTGAAGATCCGTTTAGGTGAAACCTAGGTAGGTTTGCCTGTCTCCTTAGGATTAACTTAGGTTTTGCTCTACATAGTGTATTCAGCACTTTACGTAGGTGTCTTTTTACTAGCTTTTTTTTTATTTGTTTATTGGCCTTAAAGCATAAACACCGGACGATTTTTTACGCTTTATTTTTATGTTCTTGGTTCTTTCATTTTTTTATTCCCCATTTTTCCTAGGGGACAGATTTGTTCTCCTGCAAGTTGAGCTAGCCGAGGATTTTCCAAACGAATATCTCCATATATATATATATATATATATATATATATCAGATAGTAAGATGGATATGCTTATTTATGGTTTGCCGTAATTGATGATAGCATAATGGAGACGTATCCTCTTCTTTTTTTT
The DNA here is from genome assembly GCA_903632075.3 of Acanthosepion pharaonis. NCBI lineage: Eukaryota > Metazoa > Mollusca > Cephalopoda > Sepiida > Sepiidae > Acanthosepion > Acanthosepion pharaonis. The sequence continues at coordinate 471,081 of CAHIKZ030001422.1, read as the reverse complement.
CCAAATATTGAATGTAGTTCGCAGGCTCTGATCTTAAAGAATTCTGCCACTCTTCAACAGCTCATTTTTTTTATTCTTCAGGCTTCCTAAGCATACACTTTTCACCTGGCGTGATCTTCGCTGATCATATCACATTCACGCAAAATACAAATCTTAAAACCTAAAAAAATATTCTAAAAATATTCCACTTAATTTAATCAATACGAAAAATCTACACTACAAAAAAACTATTTAATTTTTAAAGCAAAGAATAAAGCTGGTATTGGGATTTAATGATATTAAATTTTAAAAATTATATATATTTTCCCCTTGTTAAAAGACATCTGAAAGCATGAAAAGTTAATAATAAATAAATCCACCCATTTCCTCGCGAAGCCCGGCCTTTAAAACTAATGAGAAATTCCAAACATTTAGTTTTCTAAGTGTTCCTAACGAACGAATTAATAAATTCAATTAGAAACAAATCCAGGCATGAGAATGTTTCAATGAAAAGTGTGCAAGTATAGAAGCAATAGACATCATAGGTAAGTCGAGTATGTACAAAAGAATGAGAAAATTTACTAGTATAAATTATGTGCTCATGAATAAGATACATTCAATCAAAAGGGAGAGCACTCCTAACAGAAAAAAAGAAACATATTTCAAAGTGGGGACGTATACGCTGGAAGAAACTTTCACGACGATAGACAGAAACCTGTGATACACGAAAATATAGAATGACTAGAAATAACGTCAGAAATAAGACAAGAACTGGTGAAGATAAATAGAAATAAAGTGGTCGGATTAGATAGGATTGTAATAGAAATGCTATATTATATACGATTTTAGTAAAACTATATATGCGGATAACATTCGATAAAATCTATTTGGTATGTGATCTCGAAAATAACCTGCAATCTGTTGTGAAGTGGGTCTCGTCGTGGCTTCTAAATTGTAACTTCTCCAAAACGAAACTCCTCTCTATTGACAATCTTTGCCTTCCACCAGTGAGAATATAACTAATGGCATAAATTTTAATGTTTATATTGAGCCAATTCCCCAGTTTGCTGACAGGAAAGTCTTTCGTGATAGATTCTGATGAGAAGAAGTTTCAATCTTACACATTTATTAGTCTAGCATTCATCTGTGCCGTAACATCGGGTCTTGTGCTTCTACAAAATACAAAGAAGAATCAGCAAAATTATTCGTTCTATTCCTACCTCGTAACGTCGATATCCTCTGTATTTTTCTATAAATATTTTCACAGTAGTTTTTTTTTCTGATGGACCTTCCTAGCTGCTACCTCAACATCAGGAAGTCAAGAGCTTTAATAGATCGGAAGTTCGGTTTTCATTATTTCACTGGTTAAAATGCTAGTTGTAACCGAAAAGTTACATATAAATATTTTCTTCTTTTGCAATTCTAGATTCTAGCTGTTCTCCCAATTCCTGTTTACATGTCAACAATGATATTCAGAATTTAAATGCAATACCTCTCGTCATTTTCTGTCTCCTGATATTTTATTGTTCTCTCTCTTTTCTCACACTTTTAATAATACCTTGCATCCTAGAGATTTAAGTTAATTTGCAGTGTAACACCCGCGCTCAATTCGCATTAAAACTTCCAGAATAGTTATATTTATGTGTCTTTGTATATGTTCCATTCGAATCAAGCTTGATAAATTTTTATAATATATAAAAAAAAAATCAGTAAATTAATTGAGTTTCCTTCTTCAACGTTTTTACATAAGGAAAGAAATCACGAAAGACTCACCATGAATTGAAAAATGGCTGAATATATAGTTTACATTAAAGGAAACTGTTATACAGGCGAAATACGTATTGGAGTTATAGATATAAAAAATTGCAATAGTTCTAATATCGTTTTTTTAACAGAATATGGAAAATTTGACACCGAAATCCGAGAAAAAATTGGAATAGCATTATGCCTTCAAATATTACAAGTATTAAGAAAGAAGAAAATATTAGAGACAAAGAAATGGATACTGAATAACTAAATGATATTCATTCGGTTATGCGACATTCAAAGCTGGCCAATTTGTTGTTAAGCTTTATTGAAGCAACAGAAACGTGGTTCTAGAGAAGGACACTATAGAGGGAATATGTGAATAATTAGGCAGTAATAAGGGAATCTGTAAAAATGAACAATTGATGTTAATGGAGAAAGAGAATGTTGAACTTACTGTGAGAAATAACACACTCATACGATATTGAAATTAGCGTGAGACAGAGGGGAACTAGCAAAAGAGTTTGACATAATAGATGGCAGAACAGGGAGATCCGCGATATACTAAAAATGCATCTATTGATAAGATCTACAATGAACAAGAAATGGAGAAATATATATATATATATATATATATATATATATATATATATATATATATATAACCTGCGGTCGAAAACCCGGGTTGCGATGTAACATGGCATTTTGGACATTTCTTATATATATATGTGTGTGTGTGTGTGTGAATAGGCAAAATGTGGATTAGAATTATATGGGTGTGTGTGTAAATTGAATAGATAGGTTGGCTAATAATAGAATGGCAAACTAAAAGGTAACGATCACCTCGGTACCCTATCGTTTGCTTGTGTGTTATTAGCCAACCTATCAAATTTTATAAAATGTATGAAGCACACGTGAACTCTTTCTTCTAATAATTATATATATATATATATATATATATATATATATATGTGTGTGTGTGTGTGTGTTCCGGGACATTTATGAGGGTAATGTTTCGCAAGCTTATTTCGTTAGATCATTTACCACTGAATAGTCTGTACGTTCCTTAGTTGGTAATTCATTCTCTCTGATCTTGTGCTACATCTAAACTATGCTTAGAAAACCCCAATCCATATATTATTGTGTGTGTATAAAATATATACGGTTGCGTACACGTCTACAAACATATGACGTGTATACATGTTTACATTTGGTCAGTAGTAGGCGATTTACTAAGATCTAAAAGAGCTGGGAATTGCAGAGAGGCATGAACACCCAAGTACTGAAGGTACTGGGAACATAGAGAAAGAAAAATATGTAACTATGTGAATGTTTATCATGTTCGTTCTGTACGTATGAGATTGAGTTTTTTTATAATGTTTCAACGTCGAATATAGTCCGTGATATTCACTTTAGAATGCGCTGCTAATTTTAAAACCTATGAGAAAATTCTGATAATAAATTTAAACAAAAATCTAATCACGTATTATAAATTTATAAAAGACACTTATTGAGTATAATTTTCTAAATTAATACCAAACGTACTAAATATTGAACCCTAGACATAATACCAGATAATGTATTCATGTAACAGGCTTTCATAAAAAGAGTGTCCTTTTCGCAGTTGTCTTATAACGTGTTTTCATTTGATTTTGAAAGCAGTTGTGCGTATTGTGTATGCGTCTATGTAAGTAATGACATATGTGAGAGAGTATGTGTCTGCTTATATCTTAACACCATAGAAATGAGAACTAAAAAGCAACGCAAATTGTTATTCCACTTGCGTTCTGCATTTTAGCAAGCAGATGTATGAAAAGATGCAGAAGACACAGCCGCCATTATCGACGTCTTCATGAAGCCGGCTTTGTTTTTCCGGCTCTCGTTAGGCTCAGTGCTCGAAGATAGTCGACGACATATAGGCGTTCGTGACAATCGAGCAAAGCTTAGCGCGTTTTCGCATATCTAAACACACCGTCAAAAGTTAAAGACATTTGGGCACCTCAAGATTACTAATTCTCTTGGAAATGCCAAGGAAATTTCTCATATAGTCGTGCTTTGACTAAACATGTAAGCATGGCTTTTCTGTAACCCGCTTTTCCTTCAATCTTTGTTTACAGAGATACATTTGTAGGTTCGTCTCTGAAAAAAAAAACTACTCTAGTAAATCGAAAATAAATTAGACCGACGTATTTAATTGACTTAAAGACATCTATATAATAAATGCGAATGTCAGTGTTCACTATCTCACTTTTTCAACTTTATACTTAGAGATCGTAGCCCAACTTTTTATACGGAATCAGACCGACTCTGCGAGTAAATTAAAAAAAAAAAATAAAATAAACCGGACCGGATCAGGGCCATCAATCCTGAAATTTTGTTTTCCCAATTTTTTCTACTGCGTTTTTTTTTCGGCAATTTTTATGTGATCTTTTGCAACGAATGTTTTTGTACGATAAAATTTTTTTTATAACTTGGAAATAAATTTGGGAATAATCGAAATCAATTGCAAAATCCAACGGAAGTAACCAATTAAATAAGAATAATTGATTGAAGGAAAAGTAAGGACCTACATACATCAACTTGTCTAAGTTAAGTGGCGGCATAAGAATTATCGTTGAATTTTTAAAAGGTAAGATTAGATATTAATGCAATACTTAAATGCAGCGATCAATTTTGAGTTCGTCTGTAATTTATTTTTGCCCATCGCATCTACTCCCTACCTACCTCTTGCTATGAAGGCCAAATCAAGAGCCCTCAGCAGGAGTTAGCTTAAATGCCGCCCGATAGTGCGGCTCTTAAGCTATTATTTAAATATTTTTAACGATGTAGAAATAGAAATCGGCATCTCAAATTCTTAATTCCTTGCGGATCATTTTCACGTTCATTCTGCAGTATACCTTTTGAAGAACATAATAATCCATGTATTCTATCCAGGTGTTAGTTACTTGGAAGGTTACACTGGTCTCTCTCGAATAAGCTGGCAGCTAGTGTAATAAAATAGATACTCAAATGGATGTCAGAAACGTGACCAAGTCAACGGAAAATAACATCGTCATGGCAATCCACATATTAGAAATGAAATGTGTGGTGAGAAATTAACACGTACGCTTTAAAATAAATGCCGTTTTAAAATAGTTTACATATAATCGGAATGTGTTGGTGGATAGTCTATATCTAAACTGATAATTGATGGTCGTATTTTATTGGCTTATTTAATTTTTGCTATACGACATAGAATATGACATTACTATGCCCCTACCAAAAATACATAAAAAATATATTCCGATTAAACCAATAGTCTGCACAATTGGCTGAACCATTCAAAAAATTCCTCCACTTTCTATCTCAGATACTTGACACTCTCAGTTCAGTACAATTAATGCATTCCGTTGACCTACTAAATAAAACCAATAGCATAATCATGTCATACCAACTTATGGACAATTTAGTTATAAATCGATATATACTAAATGAATAACTGGATTTATTAGAAATTATCTAAAAAAAATATACATAAATTTGTAGAAGGTAAAACGGCTTACCCTCTGGGAAAAAACGCGCTCGTACGTGTCTTGCGTGCAGAAATTATGGCTGATGCAACAGATACAATTTAAAAACAATCTCATCTCGTATCTCAGAGATTTTGCAAGACGAATTTGTGGCTTATGCAAATTTCCGAGCATTACCCACTCAATAAAATGAACATGACCGAGAGAATATCAGAAGCCGCCGTGTCTGGTGGTCGAGCTTTGCTTTTGAAATTTCGCGGTAGTTTCACCGAATGTGATTCTAAAATGACGGTACAACTGGTGCGCCAAACAAAGTTAACTTTTTGTAACAAAATATACATTGAAATTAATAACATTATCGGAATGCATAGATTAGACAGCAGAATGTTATTTCAAATTCAGCAACAATTATTACAATCTGAATGTATTTATTAATTATTCAAACTTCAAATTTAACATTTTACTTTGCGGTTGTTCAGAAAGAGCCATAAGGTTTATTATTAATTGGTGTCAGACACTTCTTGTCTTGTGCCTGGTTATTCCAAGTTTTGTAAATATATAGACTTAAGAAACAAAGAGATAACGAAAAGCGTCGCCAGCTTAAAGGATTTTGAATTTAGAAAATTTTGTTTAACTTCTGTCAAAAGTAGCTTTAAATCATAACAAATTAAGACATTGTCCTGACGACAACCTGCCACCAAGTTTTCCGATTTGTTTGCTATTCGGGCGATGAGTTTGCTGCTATCTGACGTGGAATTAGATTTTGCACAAGGGTTGACTTTTAGAACTGTCAATGTATATCGCCATTAAAAGTTAACTTTTGTGACCTTGGTTGCTGAAATTTTTCCCTCGCACGTCTTCAGCCAAAGTCAAAGAAACTCCTGGATTTCAACTGCTGATTTTTAGAGTGAGCAGTTTCCACTTCCTAACCAAATTGGCATAAAACCTAGTCCTCCCTAAGCAGTCAACGCATTTGTGTACGTTTAATATCTCAAAATCAAGTGTAGGTTTGGGGAGGGGCGTATGCCGTGTCATAAAGGCTATCGCAGTTGAAAAAGGAATTTATAACGTTCATACTACCAATGAATGTTCTATATTTCCTCCACACTCTTCCTGAACAAGATAATTCCTATCTTCACTATCATATTAGCAGAGGGTCAGTTACCATGTCTTGCAGATTTTCGAAAAGAGTCAAGTAATTGCATATATATATATATATATATATATATATATATATATATATATGTGTGTGTGTGTGTGTGTGTGTGCCTGCGTGCGTGTATGCATGTATATATGTGTGTGTGTGTGTGTGTGTGTTTATACATACACGCACACACATATATATGATGAGAGGTCAATTTAAGAAAAAGGGGAAAATTTCATGTGATTCGTTGGATTTTAGTGTTTCTTCTCAGAATTTCTTGAGTTTGATCATGTAATATTTTGCCTAAACCATGAATATATTCCTGTTATATTTATGACGTTCTAATAGTATATCCTCACAAAACTACCTGACCATTTAAACTAAACAAAGTCAATCATACGATAGAATTAGGAAACAGAAACAAGCGATACTTGACCTTTCTTCGATAACATTACACCGTATTAACAAAAGCTTAAAACTAAGAGTCCATCGCAAATCAACTAATAAAAATGATCTTAAAATTCTCATCTAAACAGCAAATTAAAATCCAGAATAGACATCGCATTCTATTTAAAAGTGTTCGGAATTTGTAGCCCCCAATATTTATATGATCAGAAATACATTGATAATTCTTTTAATCTCCTCTAATAGCCTAATTATTTCATTTTCAACGCGAAAAATTATTTCAAAAGACAAAATTTGAACATTCTGACAGACCCAAGGAATCATCAGATATTATTCTTACAACAAGCAATGGAAAAATTAATTTATCTAATCTTAACACGAAATATGTTACAACTACGTCTAACACACTAAGTGACTTAACATGAAACAATAAGAAGTTAGAACTTGAATGAGACAGTCCCTCAATCGCCTGCATTAATTGACAGAAGCAATATTAGGAGAAACATCAAAGAATTTAATTAAATATTATATGAATACAAAAGGTTTATTTGACAAAACAATACATTCGAAATTTATTCACCGTTTAAAAGATGTTACTGTAATTAAAGAAAAAGTAAATTACTAAAACGAAAGCCTATAGTGCTTTAAGTAGTAGATCACCCAACGTAAATTTACGTCCAGTTTCTTAGAATACTTCACGCTTCTTGGGAGGTGTTCGATTTTCACAATGTGGCATATTTAATAAGAAAAGTGAGAAAAAGGAAACTAAATGAATCACCTAGACTATGTATCCAAAAAACATTCCTTAAAAAATAAATTGCCTTTCCCTGTGCTTTCTCCTTCATAGACCTGTATGATAACATCAACGTACACGTTTGTTCTATGATGTCCTAAATGATGAAGCGCTCCACACAAAAATTTATTCAACTTTTTCATACGTGGTGAGAGTGTGTGTGCGTGCGTGCGTACTCCCAAACCGGTTTCACGAGAGACTGTGGAGTATTTATCAACAAGTGAATCACGCAGACGAATGCATCTTTTCCTGGCGCCTTATAGAATGGACTTTGTACGAGACTAAGTTACATTAGGGATGTTTTATTTTACTGCTTTTAAACTGAAGAGGGGAAAAACCGCCATCACTTAATTATGTCGAGTACTTTACTCTACGCTACAATGGCTTCTGTTTAGAATATGTCGATTTATTTTAAAATAATATTTGTTCTGATCATTGATCGATTCGAATTTATAAACAAAATCCTAATCTAAATGGGAATCTCATCATACATTCGACAAAGAATTATGATTTATTTAATCGTCAGTTTTGTTTTTTGTAATTTTTGTTGATAAAACAGTTCTTCAAATAAAGCCAATTCTTCAGGTTTTATTGGTAATTTTATTAAGGAAAACAGTTTCCTATTATTCGAATGATTAATGAAGCAAATTAAAATAAATTAAAAATATTATTCATGTATGGTAATAAATAACAGAAAAACACGGTCTACGTAAGGTTGGATTATAAGCCAGTTTCTTGGGAAGGTGTAATTATGATTTTGGCAACATTAACGGAAAATAGATTTGAGATTGATAAACCATATATTAGATGAAATAAAAGGAAAATAAAGAGTAATGAATTGCTATGTACTATCAGTTCTTGAATGAGAAAGTGAAACCCAGACAATTTATTTGCAGAGTAATAGAAGTCTGGAGGCAACAGAAATGTGGTTCTACAGAAGGATGCTATAAATAAGATGGACAGAGCGCGTTACTGAAAAAGGGGTCTAAAGGAAATAGAAACAAATTGCCTCAGACTCAAAATAGAAAATAAACAGCTGAAATATATTTGACCAATAATTAAGAATGAGTACTTGGAAAAGTTGACACTAAGAGGAAGTATCAAAAGCAAACATTATAGGTGGAGTCAGCGGGTTACCAACATGACGTGGTTTTGTGAATGGATGGGGGGAAAGTGGTGGTAGGATGTTAAAACGACAAACTAAGATCTACAACGTTAGGAAAGCTAACGTCTCGAAGAGACACAGCATATAGACTATTAGATTAAAATAATAACTACCATGAACGCAATTCAATTTAAATATTTGTTACGTAAATTTCAAAGATTTTAAGTTCTCTTACATTTACCATAAATTTACTAGGTTCATTTTAAATTGTATCATTAAATACAAACTTAACTGGGAATTCGTTTTTGAACAAAAGTCTTAAATTGTCGAAGTTCTATCATGGTTGTTTCCTGTTGGTTAATTCGTACATCAAATGTGCACAACATGATTTGAGGAAATATGACAATATTGGAAAATAGTATTGAATTAAATCTCATGTATTTAATCTTTTTTCTAGTAGATACGGTTAAACTAAAAGATAATGATTAGCTCTATTGATGGACATTATATTTGGGACAAAGATAGCGTTATTATTTTAGTATTATACACCTGGAAAAATAGCTTAAAGGTTCTTAAGTTTTCAGAAATAATTATGCAAAAGATACGTTTAGTATTAAAAACCACAGCTAATAATCAAAACTTCTTGAATCATATGTGAGACATAGAAATAATTTTTAAAGATTTGTTAGCAAAAGAAAGAATATTATAAATGACAACTTTAGTTTTATTTACTCTTTGACAATTAACATGGAAAAGGAACTTAATGAATGAGTTAAATTCATGAAATTTAATATCGGGACAGAATTATAAGCTCTTTGAAGCAGCTTTATATATACGAAGAATTATTAGAAATATTCCCATTATTCTCAAGAAGCTACGTAAATTTTTTACTTATGAAGACGGACAATTCTGTTTTTGCTGTATATAAAATTCATAATAAAATGTATTTATTCTAATATATTGTTCACCATTGTTTTGTACATGTATTGTTATGCCTGCTGTATCAACGAATTTGTTATCCAACATCAACGAATCAGATGTTGACATGTTTAGATATAAGCGGGCATTCGTTGAAAAGCGAACATGATTTTTGGTCATAAATCAAATAGAAAATAAATATATAGTAAAAGAAATTTGAAATATGTTTGATTAAAATTACATTTTGCACACTTTGATTTGTCTGTATAAGACCGGGCAATTTAACAAGAAAACTTGCAAGTCTAACCAAGCGCAGAATCAGTAATGAATGAGGACAATCCATTGTAATTTAAATCACGTAAATAAAGACTGGATCAAAATGTATGATTTGTTGAAGAGGAGTCGGATACGAAATGCAGTTAACGAGAAGAAAAGTGAGAAACACTCAATATGAAAGGTAAAATAGTAAAGAAAAGGGTTGGGACAAAATGGGAAATCACGGACGAAGCGCCGTTTCAAAAAGTAGAATTCCAAAACAATTTCTATAAAGTTAACACAACCAAATGTTAAGGAAATGTAAATATACACAGAAACAGCGAGCGAGAAGAAAGCACAGAGTTATAGAAAGTTGAACACATTCGGAAAAAGAACGTTAAATTTGAAAAGAAATTCAGATTTAACCAAATTAAGAAAAAAGCTCTAGAAAATATTAATGCCATATGAATCGAGTTTGCTGGATTGTAAGTAGTTAAGTATTGAGTTCGACTGTTAATGAATAGGCGAGCAATTCAAATAGAAAAAAAATAGATTTCTAATGAATTAATAAACAGAAAAGTAAACCGCTCTGGAAAAGAAACACGTTGGGGAAAATTAAATTAAAATCTACAAGGAAATTCAAAAAGATGAAATGTAAAATAAATAAAATACTAGCCACCATACAAAATCTCATAACGGAACATTTTCTCAAAATGTAATGGGTTTCCTATTTATTAATCCGAGATATTTTATCGCTTTAAACGTTAATTATTAGTGGATAACCATATTTGAGTAGACGCTCCGTTTATCTTTCAAACGGTATATTTATGACTTTTGAGAATTCGCGAAAACTTATAAAATAAAACGATTCACCCTCCGGCAGGATTCGAACCTGTGTTACCTATAGCAAGAAAAAACATTATGTTCGACGCAGCCCCAAATGGTGTCACCTATCAATCTAAGCCGAATAGTGCCTTATAAAACGGAGCGTCTATTCCAATACGGTGATCCAATAAAAGTATCCATTCCTACAAATTTATTAAGTTATTAGTCACAAGGCAAGAAGTGAAAAACAAGTTTACTTTTCACCGGTCTTTCAAAGTCAATGTGGCTTGTTTACCTCGAAAATCGGTTTTACATGCAACAAAATTCAACTCTCAGGTTCATTTGGTATAAGATTAAAGGGTACAAATACTGGAAAATGTCGCTACGTCAAACTTACAGGGACGAAAATTTATTGCCTTAAAAATAATCATTCCTAGTCTTAAGATTCACTTAGGATTTGAACTGGCCATTTTTGTTTGGTTTCTGTATTCATCGGTCCTTCAAGCGCTAGGGTTTTATTCAGTTAAATTGGTGTGTGATATCGATAGAAATTCATTAGAAATTTCAGCTGTAACAATATAAAAGCGATGGATTGCTAAGCGTATGGAAAAAGACCCTTTATTAAATAGAAGTAATCATCACCTCGAATATTACACTTTAGATTTCTAAGGATCTACTTATACAGAAACCAAGAATTCAGTTGCAAAAATTCACTGAACTAAAATTAGAATCAGTCCAACTAAAAAACAAAATAGCACAAAAAATAGCTATGAAAGCATTATTTGTAATCACTTTTCAGTAATTATTGTAACAATTGCATTAATTTTGGGCCTTAATAGTTTAATCAGATACGAAATAATAGCTTGCTAGATTCAGTAAGACAGTTTGAGATGATCTTCTGTTGAGGAACGACTTCTATTATCCAGTTCCTATTGAAAATCTTATCGCTCAATTGGAAAGACTGAGATCCACTTCAACTGACGCTACATTACAGCGGCAAACATCTTGATATAATATCTATGCACTGGAATATCAGGTTTTTTTGAATGTGCTTATAACTGAACACTTGGTCAAAACACAATTTCTTAATGGTTGTCAACAGTGACGCACGATTGTCACCCTCGTCACAACTGTGAGTTGTTTACCAAATATCCCATTCGTAACTTTGAAAAGTCGATCATTAAAATTAACCAACACAAAATACCTGTCGTTTTGCAAAGTAGTACATCATGTATTGGCTTGCTTGTTTGTTTGATTTTGTTTAGCCTCAATATCCACCTCCAATGTCGAAATAGAAATACTTTGAACACAATTCAAATGGCTTCAAATGTATTTTTAACATCATTGTATGCCTTCAACTACAGATAAAATATATTGTTGGACATTTTACTATAAAGAGATATTGTTGCTAATTTTTTTTTTCGTGGCACTTTCTTCTTGGCGTTGTTTCACTATAGATCCATAGCTGGAACGCAAATCTACGCTAACAGCGCGGGTTAAATTGGATCTTGGAACAAAAGCAATTAAAACATAGCTCCATGCTCCTCAAAACTTCCAAGCTCCCTTTCAGAGGCCTTGGTGCCAGATGTAGTTTATGCATTGGGGAAAAGTGTATAATGTAGAGGATACGACAGAAATATTTTGTTGGCTACAGTGTTCAAAAGTGTATTCCTGCAAAAGCGAAAATGAATGAAAACAAATTTCTTTTCTTTTATCTCGGCATCAATGTGTGCACAGAAAGCCATAATCATTTGCTAGAATTCTCAACATCTGTTGATCTTCCTGGGCATCGATTAGAAAAAAAAAAGAAATAGATCACAAAAAGTACTACTGAAATATTTCTTTTTCGCTTCCTTTTCAAATTATTTGTTACAATTAAAGAGGATTTGTTGATATAATATTTGACCATCTCTTAGAATGAATGCAGTGGCAGTTGCGAATACACAAACTGAATTACAATGCAAACAATTACGCCTTCAGATGGCCTTAACTGGTCACATTGGGAAACGTTACCGACATCAAATAAAGATTTCCAACAAGGAAGTGTTTGATGGGATTGTCTTTTGCTCGGTACCTCTGTATTAAACAGTATTTCTGTGCAAAAAGAACAGATGGTTTAAAGAGGCGTACCGTAACAGCCGAATTTATATAAATTTCATGTTTATTCTATACGTAGATACACGGGTAACTTGAGTGGTAGCATGACGAATATCTCTTTTTAAGGACACATAAACACAAGTAGTATTTGCTCGATTTCTCTGCGGAGTGAAGCCATAAGATAAGATCGAATTTTGCTTGTAATTTTTCATTTTTGTGAAGCCATCCTCGTTTCTCTGATATAATCTATTCTCCAAAAAGCATTTATGGTTTAAACAGAATTACAAACAAATATAAAGACAGTTCTTATTTTTTTTGTTTCTACCAATTGATATATCTCTGAATTGTATTTCATTTTATAAAATATAATAATTGTTTTCATGGAAAGATATTCACTACACCTTTACGCCTTGGTTATAACACAGAAGAAAAACAATTCTAAATTGATTTATAAGTAATTATGTTGCTACATATTTAGTTTTAGAATTACATTTAGATTTTTAATCTTTGAATATAAGTTCTTCCGGTTTTATTTATATCAATCATCTTACTTAATTTTCTTTTTCTCAATGTTTAGCCTACTGAGGAAATAACTGATTATGAAATATCACTGCTATGAATATTTTCTCATTTGTCGGGTATTGATGACGCTACACATTCATTTGTCTATTAAAAATCTGACTTGTAATAGTTTTAGAAGTTTTATAAATACATACATAAATAAAATGTAACATTAGGCTTGTTACAAACAGGATTAATTTGCAAAAGTTCAATCGGAAATATAGGATATAAATTATGTACCTAA